>BJCM01200737.1:0-24858 GCA_018326385.1 Flaveria bidentis
GTATTCTCGTGTTCTTGTAACTTAACATATGCTTTGTAACGCTTGTAATAGAACCTGAGAAAGCAATATACTGCAATCTTGAAAACCCATTTCCTTGTATTGTGTTCTTTTGGTTCTGTCTCATTAATTACTTGTGTTCTTAGTATCATCTTGTGTGGTTAATCCAGTTCACTGTTTGATTAAGTTTGAGTCACTCTCCTCTTTGTGTTGTTGTGTTGTAATTTGCAAGCCTTCAACGGTCCTGCAAACACTTTAGGTTAAAAAAAAAGTTTTCTGAAGTATGCTCATGATGTCAAGGATTTAATGGATAATTATTTAATATAATAACGGGTAAGCAAAGGTTTACGAGAGAAATCAAATTCAATAATGAGAGACTTCTCACAATTATTTTGACGTCCTAAAAGAAGTAGTAGTCGTCGGAAAATCAATATAACGTATATCAAGAGTTATGAACCTAACTCACAAAATAATTAAAGTGTAGGTTTCCGTACGACTTGAGCTCGACTTAGACGTTGTTGATTTGTGTTGCTAAATAAGGTACGGATTCTTGGTCCTTTTTACTTTAGTATAAATCGTGTTTTTTGTTACTTTGGAGTACAGATTTTTAGTACTTTGTTTCCGTTAATATGACTCGTTTAGCTTTTGCTAGTCGTCTGTATTATTTATCTAGTTCTGCTCCGACTCGTTTGACTTATTAGTTGTACCTACTGAGACTTGTAGCATGCAATAGATATTCTTTTAATTAATTTGTGCTTATTATTGCATGTTCCTAAAAATAATAAGTTTAAGTTTATTGATATGTTATGTGTTCGGTAGTTATACTACCACTCTGTTACCCGAGCATGTCCGGCATGTCATTGTGGCGTCAATGGCATGACACTTTTCGTGACATTGTTTATAAAAAAACTCACGGCGTTTCCGTTAACACGTTAGTACTCGTGTAGTACTTTGGCCATATTTATTTAGGAGGTGGATGTATCGATCCTAGTTCAATTCAGATCAGTTCAATTCTGGGGGATGGAAACATGTGTGTACGCCCACACACCATCTCATTGGTGCAAAATCTAGCTAGCTATGTACTTATCAGTTCAGTTTCAGCTCTGGGTATTTCTTATGATACATGATTTATTTTATTCGTATATATACTCGTCGTGTAGATCGGTTTAGTTTCAGTATTCCATGTTCAGTTATGTCTCAGTATTATATGCTTAGAATCATATTTCAAATTCCGTATTACATAATCAATTTAGTATCAGATATCAATATTAAATGATTTAAGTCATTACTATTGTTCTTTACTATCAGATGTCAATATTTATTTTGTGGTATTTTCTTATTTATTTGTAGGTAATCAGGGTAATTCGGGAAATCAGTGAAAAGTGAATTGAAGATCAAGATTATCTTTTGCTTTTAAATTTATGTAATAACACCTTAATTAGGTTCTTTTGGATTATTTGATTTGTTCAAATTTATTTCTTCTGACTATCTATTTAATATCATGGATTTGGTTTTTGATTTGATATCTGTAATAATGATACGTCAGCCTCTCCGGGTTGGGGTGTTACATAGCTAGACTGTGTAGGTCGACCCGACGCTTATACGTGGCGTAAATCATTCAGCAAAGCTATACGTGGTGTATAGAACCATACAACTCGTATAAATCTTTTACATATAGTAGATTGTATAGGTCAACCCGCGTATAGCTAGACTGTATAGCACTATACACGACATACGAAACCATATGTTATGTATAGAATCACGGACGTTCAAAAAACAAAATAGATAGCGTTCTCATAAGACGATCGAACTATTCCCCTCCCTTTGTCTTTTACATTAGCATCGCATCGCTGAAATCAGAGGCAATGGACTCAGGAACAACACCGCCGCAGCGACCACCGACGGAGCCACTTCGCCCACAAGGAAATGGTGATTCAACTGCCATTTTTGCCGTTCTATTTGCCTTCATTATTATCATCTCAATGGTAATCACACCCTCACATCATCTCACATCAATACTAGTTCATATGCTTACACAACCACTACACTTTGCTGCTTGATGTATTATTACTTATCTGTTTCTTATACACCTGTGTATAATATTTTGATTTAGTGAAACATTTTGTTTGGTTCCTTGTCTCGTTAACTCCTAGGGTTTACTGCTGTCACTGCTTGTTTGATTTGAAAAAATCGTGGTACGCTTTTTGTAATCTTTGTATGGTTCCGAATTCTTAGAATATTGTTCTTTTTTTAATCATTTTGAATGTCATTATTGGAGATCATAGGGTTTGGAAATGTTGAAACATTGGATCCCAAAGGTAGGGTTTGACAGTCGAGTCGGATCGGTCCTTTCTGCTATGGGTGAAGATTGTGCTACAAACATTAAAGGAAGACTGAGGGGATCATATCATGTGTATCGTGTAATAATGTATAAGATCGAGATCGGTAAGCATGCGATAATAAGAGGGAATGAAGAGAGAGTTATTGTTCTGATTCAGCCGGAGCTACGAAATTTCTCCATCTGAACAATTGAAGTATCTAACTTTTAAGATTTTCCCCCAATTCATGATTTGACTTTATTCCGTTTTAATTTTAAAAAACACGTGAATCATGGAATTTATTATTTCACATGTTTAATCAGCCACTTGATTCTGTTACGACATATCTAAAGTTTAATCTTCCAAGATTTGGTGCCCAATATAGATCCACCCTATAAAAGAGGATTTGCTGTGATGTTTATTCATTCATAAACATTATTACTTTCTTCCCTCGAAGTGTGAATATTCATTGTGAGTTGTGTTTCTGTTCTGCCTTGGTACCTAAACACAAACTCATACAAATTTTTATAACATCCTAAAACAATGATATAGCTACTTAATTTTGAGTTTTAAGATTAGCTCAAGGTTGTTTATACAACAGCCAGATATAGTTATTATAACCACTGTGGTTAGTGGCCCAGTGGCAGAGGCAAAGCCTCTTGGAGCGCCTAAGAAATGAAGTTAGTCATTAAAATAAAACACATAGTTATTATAAGTTTTTTTGTATTTGGATTCTTCAAACATATTTCTTGAATATGAATGTATTTTAAGTTCACAAGAATGTTGGGAAGGGAGTATGATTCTAGGTGGTATATTTAGTTTTCTTTATGTTGCAAGGGTATTAAAGTCATACATATTGGTAACACCCTTACAAAGAGAAATCTGACCAGGAAATTGAAGGTGGTACATCCTCAAGTTACTGGATTTTATAGCCTCTTTAGCTTAAGTAGCTTATGTCCATACATCTGGGCTGAATAGTTGAGGGTAATTCAAATTTTCAGTATGCACTACTTTCCATTGAATGTTTTAGGTCAGGTCACTGTAAATGGTTCTCCTTTGGAAAGAACATATTAAGTGTTTATTGAATTTGGTAGGAGCCTTGGACTGATCCTGTCTTAACTCCAAGAAACCTGACTAGAAATAGAAATGCCTGAACATTAAGTGTGAGTTATGATGATATTATAACCGACTTTTAATCGTAATGCCTTTTTGTCTCATATTAATAGGTTATGATTCCATCTTCATCTCCAAACTTAAAGAACAATTTAACAATCTTGCATCAAGTGCCTGAAGGTCATGTTGGGGTTTATTGGCTGGGCGGTGCCCTCCAGAAGACGACTACAACTCCAGGTTTGTTGATATTACTTCACACATGATGTTTTTCTTTTCACATTATGAAGCAAGCACAAACTTTTTTTTTCTCCAACATTTGATGTGTTTTGAATTTAAGGTTTTCATCTGAAATTACCTCTGATAACCCATTATGAGCCTGTCCAGGTCACCCTTCAGACAGATCTGGTAAGTATTTCTTAATTGTGGTCTTTTTGATGATGAATATAGTCTTTTTTCAAGAAGATGAACTTGTTCCATGATGGTAATATATAGGTGAGGGATATCCCTTGTGGGACAAAAGGTGGTGTTATGATCAACTTCGACAGGATAGAGGTGAACATTTACGTACAATAATACTGTCTCAACTGTTTTATCCTTCCTAATTCTTAGCCCGTCTATATAATAACTTTTTTGTCTACAGGTTGTTAACCGCCTAAAAAAGGAAGCTGTTTATGAGACCCTTCTCAATTATGGCGTAGAGTATGACCATACTTGGATATATGACAAAATCCATCACGAGATCAATCAATTCTGTAGCGTTCACTCCCTTCAAGAAGTTTATATTGACATGTTTGATCAGGTATCTAGTAAACAATATTTTGTATCTTGTGTTGTAACTTAAGTGAGATTCTGTAAGTAAAATGAAACGCTTATTGCAAACAAATTATTTTAATGTGTGTATACATGTATATATTTTCATGTCTCTTGTTCAAGAATGATCATCTGAAGAAGCATATCTGTACTTGACATGAGTACATGACTGCATTAATAATATTAGTTGCATATGTTTTTTTTTCTGTTGTCATTGACGCAAATTTGTGTGTTTATAAAGAAAATAATGTAAATTTTCAGATTGATGAAACAATGAAAGATGCTCTTCAAGCTGATTGTACACGTTATGCACCAGGCATTGAAATTATTAGTGTTCGTGTCACAAAGCCTAGAATCCCAGAGAGTGTAAGGAGGAATTTTGAACAGATGGAAGAAGAACGCACCAAGGTACATGAATTGTGTAAAATACCCTGATAATAATAAAATAAAAAGAAACCAAGTCTGTGATGATCATGATGCACAATAAGGCAATGCAATTTTTTTAATTAAATATGTAGGTATTGGTGTCAATAGAAAGGCAGAAAGTTGCTGAGAAAGAGGCAGAAACACAAAAGAAGATAGCTATTACAGAAGCCGAAAAGAATGCTTATGTCAGCAAGATTGTAATGGAACAAAAGTTGATGGAAAAAGACAGTTTGAGAATGCAAGAAGAAATTTCTAATGCAATGTATATTGCTCGAGAGAAGAGCTTGGCTGATGCCAAATATTACCAGTGAGTTATCATTTTCATTTCTTGTATATAACAGTATTACTTTTGGTAAAAAAGTGTTTGAAGTTAGGAGAACACTCTTTTGGGTGCAGGACCATGAAAGAGGCTGAAGCAAATAAGTTGAAGCTTACACCCCAATTTCTGGAGCTTAAATTTATTGAGGCGATCTCCAACAACACCAAGATGTTCTTTGGAAACAAGGTCATCTCTCTCTTTCTCTCTCACATAAACATTGAATACGTCTGTTGTGCTTACAAAATAAGATACTAAATTACAAGATGACTAACATATTGGCAAAATAACCCGTTGGTAACATGTAATTTTGGGTACCAGTCAAAACGTATGAGCTCAAAGTCACTCAACAGTTTTTTTCTGTTTTGTTTTAATAACAGTACGATTACTAAAACTATATTGTTACAGCATTAGAAATACACTTTGGGCAACTTTTGACCTAATTAATTGCTTTCTTCTAAGTTCTAACTATCTTTTTTGTTTGCCCCATTTTACCCAACCTAGACGAACCCTGTAATAAGTAAACACATTGAAATGGTAACTTCTAACACACACATATCGGGTGATAGAGAGACATGTAAACAACAATGTGAAAGTGCGTTCTTTACTCACACACAGAATATGATCCTTTATATTGTAAATGTAAACCATGCAGATACCAAATATGGTGTTGGATCAAAGGCTACTTGGGAACTTTTTGCGAGATCTGGAAGGAAGAAGGAACTTGGAAGCATAGGTTGTGATTTTGTTACCATTTATGAATATGGATGCTTGATTATATAGACATAACTACGCTGGAAACATAAATGAGAACGAGTGAGAAAACAAAGAGAGATGTTTGTGAATGCAATTTTATTTTCAACAATGCTATTTGTGTTTGTTTGTAGCGATTAGTGTTTGTGGTTGGTCTTTGCTGTTTATGTTTGGTGAAGTGTTTGGTTTGTGCTAACATATTGCCCATGTTAGTCATTGAACTTTTATTTTTATGAGGAATATAGCTGAGTTATGTAGTTTCACATAGGCATAATGTTGTTTTATTTCGTTTTGACAATCTCTTATCATGTTTTTGTAATTCTAGAAAACATGAAGAGTTAGAATCAAATGGAACATTCATCCTTAAAGTGGTCTTTGAATACGAAGTTAGTGATTGCTATTAACCGAAAAGTGATATCAGCATCTGACTATAGATGGTAAAATGGGTTCTTGGTGTCTATTGTGATGGTTCACTTTGAAGTTATAAAATCTATTTACTCAAACATCACACGATTGGGCATTTGGTCTAGTGGTATGATTCTCGCTTAGGGTGCGAGAGGTCCCGAGTTCAATTCTCGGAATGCCCCTTTCATTTTTATCACTTATCAGATTATTTATTATACAACCCATCGTTCCACTAAATAGAAAACTTCCCATTTATTTATGACAAATGTTTACTCTTCATCCAATCGTTTTATAAGTAAGTAACTAAACTTGATTAGTATAAACTATTTAATAAATTAAAAAATCATTCTAGAAAACCGCTAGAAGGAGGGCTTGAACCTCCGACCTTGTGGTTAACAGCCACACGCTCTAACCAACTGAGCTATTCCAGCTTTTTTTTTGTTTTTTTTGGAATAGATTAATATTTAACAAACTTTAATTATTGTAAGTTTTACAAAGCACACGCTCAATCACATTCTAAATTTGAATAAAGTTGAATAAGTAAGCATAAAAGGTAAAACTTATGATTACACTGCATCTACTTTTCAAAGAAATCTTGACAAACTTTCAAAGCCACCGAAAGAAACCACCTTTTCTCCCCTTTTAACTCTTCACCCACACCTAAAGGCTAAAGCTTCTTTTAAAACTCCATTAATGTCTGCAACAACCTCATACCCATGCCTATGGCTACTTGTCAACATTCTCCTCTTTCTCCCCTTAATACCCTCATCCCACATACCCCCACATGTCCCAACCTGCAGGGACAAATGTGGAAATCTCACCATCAAGTACCCTTTCGGGTCGGATTTCGGATGCGGTCATCCAGACTTCGCTAGATACATCAAATGCACCTCGGGCGACCTCCGGTTCTCCTCCGGAACCGGAGATTACACCGTCTCAAGCATTGATTACACCACTTCCACCCTTGTCATTACTGACCTCTTCATGTCTACGTGCTCTTCCATGCAGAATTCTGGAAGCTTCCGCCTGGATCGGGCCGGCCCGTTTACGCTATCGTCGCAAGACGTGTTTATACTACTCGGGTGCTCAAGGACCTCCCCGGTGTTTGACCCGAATGAGGATCTTTGTGATACGGGTTCGGGTTTACATATGTGTAGGGGATTGTATTCTTGTGATGGGGTGACTGGCATTGGGTTGGAGCCCAATGGGCCTATTTCTAGTTGTTGTGTTTATCAGCCCATTGTTGATTTCGGGTCGGGTTTTGGGCTGGATCTTCCGAAACTGCAGTGCTCGTCTTACGCCTCGATGTACGGGTTTGGTGGCGACGAGACGGACCCGATGAAATGGCAGTTTGGTATTTCTTTGGAGTATAATGACTCTTATTATAGTGAAACGTGCAAGGATTGTGAAGCGAGTGGTGGGTTTTGTGGGTTTGCTGGGTTTACGCGGTCTTTTTCTTGTATTTGTCGTGGTGGTGGGAATTCTACGACTAATTGTTATGGCCGAGGTGACTACTACTCTTTTTTTATGCATATAGTACAACTTTTATTGATGTTTTACACATATAAATTGGTAGCATATTGTGACATTTGGATTTGTTGTGGTTAGGGTATGCTTGGAATGGGACTTTGAGTCGCAAAATTCAAGCTAAATTAAGTTTTGGAGGTAACCATCCCCTTGTAAATTTTACGTATGTAAATGAGTCGAGTTATATAGGAGTTGTTTGATATCGACTCGTTAAAAATTAAATCGAATTAAGTCTAGATGGGCTTTAACTTGAGCTTAAGCCTAAGATGTAACTCATACTTCATATACCGGACTTAGATTATTCTCGTCAATTTAAATAAATTCATATTTGATTGACTTGTTTAAAATCTGTTATTTTTTACTCACCCAAAACAACATATTTTCTTCTGCCTTCCAAATAAAAAAAACATATTTTCTTTCTAATTTGGTTATATAACAAAGGCTCACAATTAAGTTGAATTTCACTATGAATTTTAATTTATTTTCCCTCTTTTTCAGGAACGTTACTCCTTTTGGTGCTGCTTCTCCTTTGAAATTTCCAGTGACTTTGTAATTTTTTGAAAATTGTTAAATTCAAAACAAATGACTACTTTTCATAACATTATGTAGTATTGAAAGTCTGTTATTTTGGCTACATATTGAATGAAAATAGTAGGATCTTGTCTAGATTGTTATACATTGTGTTCCAAACGAGATTATGAGATCGAGTGTATCATTACAAGGTGTTTTACTTAGTGAATCTAAAATTAGGTATTTAATCTCTATTCGAGCATCCTCAACAACTCATAAGCTTTCGTCTTCACATAACATTAATGTCATAATGTCATGTCTTTTATTGCAATGTTATGATGGTTGTACTATACCAAAGTGACACTAAAAACACATAATGTGTGCAAGTGTGTGGACTAGAAAACCACACAATTACTAAAGACTTGATATCATGCGACTCATTAAGTCATAATTTTTAATGTTAAAAGCTTTTAGTGATAGTTAACTACAACCTCTTGAATATTCAAATGTGTTTTTTTAGATAAGTTTGATATAAAGTTTTTTTCATTTTTATCAAACGTCTAGGGTCATAAACTACTGTCATTGGCCCACTTGAAAACTCGATGTATATTAGGAGATGATTGTATTTAGAATTTAAAATAATAATGTTAAAAACATAATCTTGCACTTATAAGAATTTAACCCCACATCATATTATAAAAGTCAGTTACCAATATTACTATGATATAATGTATTATGTAAGTGGTTGAGTGGTTTATTTGAGTTTATGGGTACTTCATCAATTTCAACTTGACTTTTCTCATATGCTTTTTCATTGGTGCTCTATAGATAAATCTATCTTTCTCCACATTTATGTGTAAGTTCATTCGATTAGTTTAATTCGTTCTAGAAATAAAGATGATCAGCCCCTTCTGTTTGATTTTCTAGTTTGATATTTGATTATTAAACTCTAGGTCTTACAATTCGATTTTTCTTATCCATCACTTGTTCTAATAGACTAACTTTTAAATCTATGTGCCTGTTGGTTTAAAAATAAATAAAAATAAAACTAGATATGAGATTTCATATGAGATATTTAATTCGATTTATTTTCCATGTTCGCTAAATAAAAGATTATGAAAAACATGTTTATACGATAAACATGTTCTTAGGACTATATACTCTGTAGTACCTGAACTTGTGTTAAAAATGTCACATTAAAAACATAGTACACGGATGGTAACGTCAATGACTCATTTTAAAGCAAATAAGAAGCCAAGTGTTCAAGTATTTTCTTTTTAAAACGACAACTCACACACTCATATGACTTATAAGCTGTTTGGCAGCATCTGAATTAGACTCTTAATGATTCAGATGTTTGAATGGTTTAACACTTAATAGTTTAGACTGTTTGTTTCGCGAGCAAATATCTGAATTGTTTAGACATTTGCCTCTGAATGGTTAAACAATATACTAGCTTTTAATGTTTCAAACCTTTTAGTGGTTTAACACTTAATGGTTCAAATCTCTTACTGGTTTAGAACCTAATCATTTAGAAATCATCAAACAACCCCTTACTGTCTAATTCTATACCATAATTAATTTACATCAATCCGACGTAAAGGAATCTCGAATCCTTGATCGGAAAGAGAGTTTCAACACTTCAGAGCATTCACACTAGGTTTCTTATCTTTATCCATATAATTACATTAAAAATCATTAAATTTTTTCTCTCATTTTCAATTAAATAATATTTTTTATACTCTTATTATTATTTTTTTTGTTTTCCTTCACTCACAACTACTTTAAAAAATATTAAACAATTTATAAGGATTAAACAGTAATTATTCAAATATACCAATTCATAATAACATTTTCGATCTCTTTCAATCACAACCGCTCTATTCTATATAATACTTTTAAGACTGTGTGTGAATGCTTTCAACTCCAAATAACTTTGTCAAAACAAGATCACCCCAAAGTTCAGTTCAAAGTATTCTAATTGGGTGCCGTCATCTTCGGTTTAAAGATGCTAAAACTTGACCTTATTTTTCTACTTATCCTTTGCTTAAAGGAACGTGGTGTCCATAGGAAATCATTGATCTCGATAGCCAATACTGCATAATATATATTATATATTCTGCAAGTTGACTCTTTTATTTTAGTCTGTGTTTACACTTTCCCTTTGTATTTGTGTGCGTATACACATATAGGTGTCCATTTATACAGTTCTTGAACTCATTACGGATCAAACATAACGGTGATCGCTTGAAGTTAACATTTTCCCCTTTTAATTTCGCAACTGTTGTATGAACAAGATCGTTCAATGCTATGATTCCTGTAAAGATTGCATGTTTGTTTGAATTAATCAATCTTTTATTGTTGATTTTAGGGAAAAGGGGATATGAAGGTTATAGGGTTGAGGTTGCTGGTAGTTTTATTGGGTTTGTATAGTGTAGCATCACATGGAGATCAACCCTTTTCAAAGATCTCTATACATGAGACTGTGTTTGCTCTTGATGATGCAGCTAGTGTTAAAGCATCTCCTTTGGTTCTTGGATTAAAGGTACCAATAAAGATTAATTTTGATTCTACCCTCAGTTCCAAATGTGAGTTGTAATCTGCTACATGTTTTGAGTCTTGAAACCACCAGTAGATTTGAATGGTTGACTTTAATTTTGACTCTTATTATTCTGTCATGTATATTGTATGTGATTATTGATTCTAAAACTCCATCCAGGGTCAAAACTCTGAATGGGTGACTTTAACATTGCACAATTCAAACCCATCTATTGATGACTGGATTGGAGTATTCTCACCTGCAAACTTCAGGTATTTTAGAACTTGAAAGTGTTCTTTATCAATTCACATTTGTCATTTTTATAAGTATGCTGTTAAAAAGGTTCCAATTTCATGGTTTTAGTGCCTCAACATGCACCCCGGAAAGCTCAATGGTTACTCCTCCATTATTATGCACTGCACCTATTAAGGTTTGTTTAGATTCATCATACTCTCATTTGAATATTATTTTGAAAAATTGGCTATAGCAATATACTAAATTCACTTCTGTTTTCAGTACCAATATGCAAATTATAGCAATCTTAACTACAAAGACTCTGGAAAAGCTATATTGAAGTTTAGATTGATCAACCAAAGATCTGACTTCTCATTTGCATTGTTCACTGGTGGATTATCAAAGGTTTGCTTATGCTTTCTCATTTTTTAGTCCATCTTTGTTCTTTATTTCAGTTATGGACTTTTTACACGGGGCTGAAATTACATCGTGCAACAGCCAAAACTTGTAGCAGTATCAAATTCAGTTGCTTTTGCAAATCCAGATGCACCAAATTACCCTCGTTTAGCTCAAGGAAAGACTTGGAATGAAGTAAGTTTATTATCAGTAGTCACTTAAGGAAATTCATGCATTTCAGATGCTGCTTTAAAGCTTTTTGTGGTTCCTTCATCAGAATGCATGTTTTAAAGACAATTTGGGGCACTTCTGACCTAATTATACTTCGTGACTGCTCATGGTTTCCATTTTTTTTAAATAACTGTTGTATGTATGCTAGATGACTGTGACCTGGACAAGTGGATATGGGATTGATGAGGCAGAACCTTTTGTTGATTGGGGCAGGAGAGGTGAGGAGAAACAGCATTCTCCTGCTGGGACATTGACGATTGATCGAAAAAGCCTTTGTGGTATGTCAATAATTTACAAACATTAAAGTTAATGTTTATGTGATCCTCAAAAGTCAAATGCTAAGGTTGGAAGGTGCAATTTTAATTTTTTTTATCATCTAAACAAAAGGAGCACCGGCACGAACTGTTGGTTGGCGTGATCCTGGTTTCATTCATACCGGATTCTTGAAGGAATTGTGGCCCAATTCAGTGTATGTTACAATGTTCCACATCTTATTATTAGTACCTTAGTAATTTTCAAGTTCAATATTTTATGGGTTTCTATTCATTTCTTTTAGCACCTCAAACATGATATTTTTCCATAATACTTTTTGTTACGAAACTGAAAAACAACGTTTTTGACTCCCAGGAAGTCAAAAGCTGACTTATGTTCCCTGGCTATGTTTGAAGTTCTTGTAAGAAATTGAGTACTCTCTCCGTCCTATAAAACTTTTAAGATTTGACTGAGAAGTGAGTTTAAGAGATATGTTTGACTATTATCTAAACCCTTAAAGTTCCTTTAATGATGACATAATACTATGATAGGGAACATTAATTATTTGCCGTGATGGTAACAGAAAAAATAAGTAATTTTGAATAATGAAGTTACCAATAAGGAAAAATTTTAATATTTTTATTGTGCAGGTACACTTACAAACTGGGACACAAACTCTTAAACGGCTCAATTATATGGAGTCGTGTTTACCAATTCAAATCATCTCCTTACCCTGGTCAAAACTCGTTACAGCGTGTGATCATTTTTGGAGATATGGGAAAGGTGGGACCGTTTAAGCTTTATTATTATATTGTTTTCTGGTTAAGCTTAATATCATATCAGTATTGCAGGATGAAGTTGATGGGTCAAACGATTATAATAATTATCAACATGGCTCGCTTAACACCACCAAACAACTCACTGGAGACTTGAAGAACTATGATATAGTGTTCCATATTGGAGATATTTGTTATGCCAATGGGTATCTCTCGCAATGGGATCAATTTACTGAACAAGTTGAACCAATCGCCTCTGCAGTACCTTATATGATAGCTAGGTATGCTTTTAAGGATCAATAATTTCACACTCATCACAATGAAATTGGATAAAACTTTGAAAAATTAAATGCGCTATTATTATTTACATGGTTCAACAATATGGATGAATAATGAATTGTAAGACATACTGTCCTTGTTCTAAAACATCTTGGGTGATCTGAGATCTAAAAATCAGTTAATCTTTATGTTCATAATTTGTTTTTCTTTTGTGCAATATCTAAAAAATTTGTGCTTTTTAGTGGTAATCACGAGCGTGACTGGCCCAACTCAGGATCTTTTTACCAGAACAATGATTCAGGAGGCGAATGCGGTGTTTTGGCTGAAACCATGTTTTTTGTTCCTGCTGAAAACCGAGCAAAGTTTTGGTGAGTTATCTTCTCACCAATCAACTAGTTTCATTAATCATTAGTCTTTAATCTTCTATTGTTTGTTTAATGTGTTGTAAAAACTTCATTTATTTGTTATAGGTATTCTACGGACTACGGAATGTTTAGATTTTGTATTGCTGACACAGAGCATGACTGGAGAGAGGGAACTGAACAGTATAAATTCATTGAGGAGTGTTTTGCAACTGTAGACAGACAAAAGCAACCATGGCTAATCTTTCTTGCTCATCGCGTTCTCGGGTACTCATCAACTTCATTCTATGCTGTTGATGGATCGTTTGGGGAACCAATGGGGAGAGAGAGTCTTCAAAAGCTATGGCAAAAATATAAAGTTGATATTGCCATTTATGGTCATGCACATAATTATGAAAGAACTTGTCCGGTTTTTGAGGTTAGTTTTGCAATCTTTTACTTCTTTGCATACTAAGAAATCTGATCAAATGGTTGAAAATTCATATTAGAGGTTCCATGCAATTTCAATCTATTTACATATGAATGAGCTCAATTGGGTCAAATATAAAATTAGCTAAGAGGGAATAGAATGATAATTGTCCAAAGTCTATTTTTTAAGTGTACAACTTCCCAACCTGTTTTATTCAAAGGTTTAGATCATTATTGGTATAATATTATTTCTGTAATTATAATTAGCACATTGCATACTTATTACAATGGCCACAAAGTGTTTATGGGTCAACATGACATCATCCGTCTAGACGCACCTCTAAAACGACCCTTTCATTCAAACTTATTTTGACATATTACCTAATCCGCTCATCTTACCACCTCTATTTCAAACTATTGTATTAGTTACTCTATAGGACAACAAACAAAGTATTTGAAATTGTTAACATCCGTACGTGGTTTTATTTGCAAAATTACCATGTTTCTAGTAAAAATTCCAAAATGACTGTGTTTCAAGAGTGATCGATGTAGTCTACACTTTCTTATTATAGCAAGTGTAATGTTCTCTTTTGATCTTTCAAATGAACAATGATTTTCTTGTAATAAAAGTCAAATATAATGATTTGTAAAGTCAAATCTCTTTCTACAAACCCTTAGAGCCAAACTGCCTTTCTTTTGTAAGAGAAACAGGATGCTAGTGTGTTCTCATGTTTTCCTTTAGAAAAAGGTGATAAATTTAGTCAAAAGTCTAAAGTCTTCTTTGATGGTTGTAGAAAGGATATTTTAGTCATCTAAAGTTCCATTTCTGTAATTCAGAACATTTGCACCAGTAACGAGAAGCATACGTACAAGGGAAGCTTAAATGGGACAATTCATGTGGTGGCTGGCGGCGGTGGAGCAAGTCTTACAGAATTCGCGAACATTAACACCACTTGGAGTCTAGTAAAGGATGTCGATTATGGGTTCCTTAAACTCACGGCATTCGACCATTCTAACCTTCTATTTGAGTACAAGAAGAGCAGCAATGGTAAAGTTTTTGACTCCTTCAAGATTTCTAGAGATTACAAAGATATATTGGCTTGTACACTTGATAGTTGTCCATCAACCACCCTGGCATCTTAGCTTCAAGATTTCTAGAGACTCCTTTTCTGTCATTTTAAACAATCTTTTGATTTGATCACTCTTTTGTCAAACTTATCAAAGGTTTACCATTAATACATTCATATGCTTTTCACGTGTGGTTGTTTTGGTCATCCATCAAATCACATTTCATAAGCTATCATCCACAAACATCAAGACAATGATTTACCAAGTTGATTTTGGTGTTAAATATGTATTTTTTTAATTGAATAGAGATACGTATGAGAATGAGATGTTAGAGATCTTATAGAAAATAAGAGATAAATTTAGAATTTGATGTGTTTTAGTTAAGTTATAGGAATGAGAACTTAGAATGGATTGTGAATGCTTTTAGTTATCTCTGACTCGTTGATATCATCATTGTATATGGTGAAGTGATATGGATATCAAACGTACCATCATGGATGATATTCGGCCAAAATTGTGGACTTCAACTCGAGTTAAAAAAATATCTTCATATTCAAGCTAATTCTATAAAATAACATATTTAATTTAGATCCTACTTTAATTCCATACGGATTAATATCATATATAGAATATAGAAGCTAACATAGGAAATCAACTTTATTAGAAACAATCTTATATGTTCTTATAAAATTAATAGAGGGTATTGATAGAGATTTTACTATAGTATTATAAGTTGTGATTCAGTTTGTCTTTGGTAATTGTGGGAGGGTGATTAATGTAATTCCTAGTTTTATAAATATTGGTCATTGATCATATGGTAAGGGAAGAAAGAGAATAGTTAGTGTAAGGCTTATTGCATTAGCATGAGTAGGGCATAACCCTGGGAATCCTTTTGGTTAGTTATATTGTGTAAAATCCTTTGGATCTTTCTTTACATTCAATATATAGTAAGCATTTTGTTCTTTCAATCCAATTCCTATCATTGGTCCGACCTGCCGTCCCTCTGCTCTCCTTTCACTTTTTATTTCAATTTCCCTTCCTGATTATCTAGCCATTGTCAATTTCACTTTCAATTGCTCAATCGCTGTTTGTCCTGTTCATTGGATTTCAATTCAATCCCAAAGTCCGACTTCCACATCCAATTCTATTCGGTTGACAATCCCCAATCATGGTCAATCAGACTTCTCGTTTGGATAGTCATGAACAACAGATTCAACAACTTCAATCGGATGTCGCTGCAGTTAGGGCTTCTCTATCGGTGTTAGAAACAAATAGGGTGGAATCGGTCGAATTCCGTAAGGTGATGCTTGGTTGGATGAAGCAATTTGAGATGAAATCGGGATCAGATTCGACGGTTTCAGAGAACGACAGTGGTCTTCGATTTGGTTCCGACACAAAATCAGGTCAACTAGACCCTCCTTCCATTCTACTTTGCGCAGTGAAAAAGGTGAAACTGCCTGAATTCAGCGATTTCGTTCCTCAAGGATGGATCCAAAAGGCGAATCTCTATTTTGATCTTAACCATACTGCTGATACTGAACGCTTGCCACTCGCTCGTTTAAGTATGATCGGAGTTGCACAACATTGGTTTACAATCATCCTATAGGTTCGTCCTTCTTTGAATTGGATCGACTTTCAATCCGAATTGTTACAACGTTTCAGCGGTCTCTCGATTCAAAACCCCTATGAACAATTAGCAACTATTAAGAAATCGGATTCCATTTTTGATTATATTGATGATTTCGAGTATTTGTTGTCCTTGGTTCCCCGATTACCGGAATCTCAAACTCTCGGATATTTTATTGCTGGACTGAAGGATGATGTCAAGCCACGGGTCCGTTTACTTCGTCCAACCTCGTTTATGGATGCCATGTCGTTGGCTAAGGATGTTGAGTTGATGCTTCGGCCATCAGCTTCTAAGTTTGGGTTGTCTCGCTTCCGATACTTTCCACATTCGGGGTTGCACTCTTTGGATGCAGGGTTTGGGCATTCTTCTGGGGGTACTATGGGGTCTGTTGGATATTCCAACCCTGCCAGTGGGCAAGGCGGTTACCGTGATCGTGGCATTCGTTCCTTATCACGTACCGAATGGGAGGAACGTCGGAAGAAAGGACTATGCTATAAGTGTGGCCAACTCTATAGTCCGGCTCATAAGTGCCCGGAGGGAAAACTTCGTGTGATGTTGCTCGGGGATGATGAAACCGAAGGACTTGAAGGACAACATTTTCAGCTGGACTATGTGGATGATTTTCGCTCGGATGGGCCTCCTTACTCGGCCATGGGGTCTTCTTTCAAGACTTGAGGACAAGTCTTGTGTTATGGGGGGTGTATTGATAGAGATTTTACTATAGTACTATAAGTTGTGACTCAGTTTGTCTTTGGTCATTGTGGGAGGGTGATTAGTGTAATTCCTAGTTCTATAAATATAGGTCATTGATCATATGGTAAGGGAGGAAAGAGAATAGTTAGTGTAAGGCTCGTTGCATTAGCATGAGTAGGGCATAGCCCTGGGAATCCTTTTGGTTAGTTATATTGTGTAAATCCTTTTGATCTTCCTTTACATTCAATATATAGTAAGCATTTTGTTCTTCCTTCAATCTAATCCCTATCAAATATAGAGGTCATCATACCTTGGTTTTAAGGTCTATAAATAAGACATTTGAAATGAACTTAATGGTGATTTTCTTTTTCCACTTGTCCAGATTGAGGATATGTCCCGTAGCACTAAAGCATCTGCAGTGCCAATTGTGCCTGATTCCGAAGGTTTATGTCAAATCCTTTACACTGTTTTTGTTTTCTCCAGAAATGCATTTAAAATCAGGGTTCTTTGACTTAAAGTTCTAATGTACATATTTTTGGAGCAAATTTAGTACTATTGGTCAAACTATAGCACACATCTTTATATCTAAAAGAGCAGAATGCCTTGTTTTCACTAATTGGTCATCTGTCAACATAACACTGCATGTGTCATGCTTCGAGATCACAGGTTCTAACTTCATAGGTCAATATAGAACAAGGTAGAATTAGTTTTCAGCTGTTGTCTATCATGGTGTTCTGTGTTCTTTATCCTTTCATGTGCTTTTACTATTACTTTTACGCTGAATAAAGAATGTAAAGCTGGACTTGACGCTTATGTCAGTGAAAGTGTTTAATAATGATTAAATACCTAAACTCCCCCTTATATAGACAAGTTTTGTTGGGTGTAGGCTTCGGGTGGATTAATTTGGAACAGTTGGGCTCGGCCGGCCCAAGTTCTAATTAGGCCTAGTTTAGTTAGATTATTAACTAAAGGGTTTAACCCTAATTGTAGTCTATATATACTTCTTATTGTACTTGTAATCTTTATCACTCAATAAAAGAAAAAACCCCACCGCAACCGAACCTCTATAAATCTCGTGTCTCTGTTTATTGTTTATTGTTCTTAATTCGTGTGTTTCATACCAGTTTGATCCTAACAAAAATTTAAGCGCTTATGTCAGTGAGGGTGTTTAATAATGATCAAATACTTAAACTCCCCCTTATATAGACAAAGTTAAGAAAGCTTGAAGTCCAAACTTTTGATCAGAAAGGATAAAGAACATAGAACATGTGGATTGAAGTCTTAACTGGAAAATGTGTTGCAATTTCTTAAGAAATCTATAGCAGGAAGTTATGCAGTCTATCAGAGTGCGGTGATATATGCAATATATGGTGCTATGCTAATATATGTTCACCCTTAACATATTAATTTGTGTGATCAACATGCAGGAACTGAATCAAATCCTTTCTCTCTTGATGCATTAGCAGTTTTTATGTATCGTGTACTTAATCGAGTTAATCATCCTGTACGTTTGTTTGTTTTTTACTTTTTCTATATGCGTGCTATTGTAGTTTCTTTGACTTGGTATTTAAATACTTATCTCACTATTTGATGTTTCATCTGAAGGGAAATCTAGATAAATCATCACCAAATGTTGGATATGTGTTGCTAATGTTCTATCACCTGTATGATGGAAAGGTATCACCGTTCTGGCATTATTCTTTATTTTTATTGCAAGACTTGTTGCTTTAAGTCCTTTTTTTCACATTTCAGAATCGATCGGAGTTTGAAAGTGAATTGATAGAACGTTTTGGTTCCCTCGTGAAGATGCCTCTCCTGAAATCTGAAAGGTAAAGTGATCAACATTAATCTTTGGTGGTGACAATTTTGACACACGTACTTACAAATGGGTCAATTCAGGTCAAATTAGTAAAAAAGAGGTAGCTAGAAATGAAACAGATCAAATGAGTCAAAGGGATAGGAAGCTGAACCAAGTCTATTTGTAATGCATAAAACAGCCAAAATATTTTATTCTGAAAATTAGATTATAATCCACACAGTCAAATTTTGTTATCGTATTTGACACTCACTATCTATAAGAATTCTGAAAGTTTGGGACAAAATGTGTTTTGGTTGACCCAACCCGCACCCAAGAATTATCCATCATCCAAGTTGCTCGATCTTTCCGCCTCTATTAATATTTATGCACTGATTGTTTTAGCTGTTGGGCTAACAGTGATACATGTTTTCTAATTTTTGGGGATGTAAAGGAATCCGTTACCTGATTCAGTGAAGAAGGTATTGGAAGAGGGAATTAATTTATACAGACTTCATACTAATAGGCATGGAAGGTTGGTATTTTGCATCTTTATATACTTCAATTGTCATGGTTTTTCTGTCTTTCTGTACATGTGTTAAGAGAATGTGTTGTTTTAACATTCAGATTAGAATCTAGTAAAGGAACATACACAAAAGAATGGGTTTTATGGGAGAAGCAACTGCGTGAAGTTTTGTTTGGAAATGGTGATTATTTGACATCCATTCAGGTAGCATGTTTAATAATGAACACTCGTTTTTACTTGTTTAAAAGAAAAAAAATAATGATCAGAAAATGGTTGTGTTCCATATAATTTTCTTATGGTAAACTAATAACTCATAGTACTTCATTAAATTTTCTTTGAAGATATTGAATACTATGTTTTGTAGGTTCCTTTTGAATTTGCTGTTGATCAAGTGTTGGGACAGCTAAAAAGAATAATGAAGGGAGAGTATATTACACCCATATCTGAAAAGAGGAAGTTTGGAACTATAGTTTTTGCTGCCATTGATGTTCCTGTTGCTGACGTTCATAATCTCCTTTCATATGTGAGTCGAATTTCTTACCTTTCTCGAAATCCCCTCCCTCGACACCTAATATTTGATGGGTAACTACTTAAACTAAGTTATGTAATAGATTGAAGAGGTGGGAAGATGGGCGGGCTGGGTGGGTTAAAAAACAGGGCAAACATGCTTTGGTTGAAACATGTCAGTTTCTATAGCAGGTATAATGGGCTCTGTAGACCTGCAAACACTTTGTCTGTTTTAAGTCTTTTGGAAATAATCGATGTGTTTATTTATCAATTTGGACCATTTGACCTGTTGAACTTGAACACAACTCAAATCTACCCTTTCATAAGTCAACAAGTCCAAATTGCCATCCTTGGAAGTTTGTCATTTTAGTCACCTGGAGCATGTATTACAGGGTCATAGACTTGTAGTAGTGATCATGCGATTTTATCTCTTAATATTATCCTACAGTATCAAAGTTATATGAATTCATGTTACCTTGAGTGATAAAATTTTGTGTTTGTGAGGAAGTCTTGGATGTATCTAATTATTTTCCTGAACAGATATCTGAGAACGACCCAATGGCGAAAACATTCATAGAAAACAACATGAAGAACAACCTTGAGAGGGCCCACATTACTCTTGCTCACAAGAGAAGCCATGGTGTAACCGCTGTGGCTAATTATGGTCGTTTCGTGAACCAAAAGGTCCCTGTGGATGTAACCGCACTATTATTGTCAGACAAACTAGCCGCATTGGAAGCCCATCCTGGGTCCATTGATGGTCAGAAGATAAGCTCTAAAAACGAGTGGCCCCATCTCACATTATGGACTGCTCAAGGCATACCCCCTAAGGAAGCTAATACATTACCGCAGTTGGTTTCACAGGGGAAGGCTACCCGCATTGAGATCAACCCACCTTTCACCATTAACGGTGTTCTGCAATTCCATTGAGCCGTGTGTACTAGATCGGAACTTACCGAAATACCGGATTGTTTAGTAGCAGCTTTGGATTGGAGCAGACACCGAGAACTGGTTTTTTGCTATAACCGAATACAGATACCATACCAAGTATGCCGGCTTTTTCTAGGTTCATGCACTCTTAGCTAGTGTGGATGTTGTATGTCTTTCACCACATAGAAATGTGCGCCTTTGAAAGACAACTGTAATTTTGTACTATTAATATAGTCTTGGGTCTTTACCATAGTGACTACACAAGAAAACAGAGCATCAAATAATGCACGATTTGATTTCTGAGCTCAATACAGGAAGAAAGTACGTGGATTTTAAAATATATATATGTATAATTTGCTGGTTCGTTTCGTCTTCTCTGTTACCTTTATGAGGCACGTTTTCATGCTTTGCAATAAAGTGAAGCAAACTGGTAACTTGTATTACATTCTGTATCTGGTATGTCATTGTTTTGCATTACATCTGAAAAATGATGTTTGTTGTTGTGGTGGTATTTGAGTGTTTTAGTGACTGTTTCGGTAGCAGAAGCTAGAAGTGCTGGTGTGATAGGTGGGGCTGTTGTTGGAGACATGGCTGTAAGCGAACTGAACTTTTAGCGAATATGAACAATAAAATTTTGTTTGTTTAGTTAAACGAATGAACATGAACATGAGCATAAACCGTGTTCGTTCATTTATGTTCGTGAACGGTCAATAATGTGTTTGTTCGTTTATGTTCGTGAACGTTCAATAATGTGTTCATTTATGTTTGTTAATGTCCGTTCGTGAAAGTTCGATAATGTGTTCATTTATGCTCGTTAATGTGTTCAATTATGTTAATTTTTATGTTAGTTATTTTTATGATAATTATGTCAAGTGTTTTTGGATATTTATGTTACGTGTTTATTTATTTTTGGTAAATTGTGATGAAAATATTGATTTTTTTTCAAAGCAAATATGTGATCATTTGTATTTGTTTATGGACTCTTTTGTGTTTGTCATGTTTATGAACATTTGTTTGTTTTCGTTTGTATTCGGTAAGTGTTCGAGAACAGTCAATGAACATATTCATTTTCTTAATGAACGAACACGAAGAAAAAAACCAGTTTCGTAAGTGTTCGTGAACAGTTCATGAACAAGTTTATTTATTAATGAACAAACAAAAATAAGGTTTTATTCGTGTTCATTCGGTTCGTTTGCAGCCCTAGTTGATGGTAAACAATATCAACCCAAGAGCAAACTGAAAGTTTCATACAAGTTACTGAAGTTACTCTCATCAATAGTATATCAAACATTAGCATTTAAAGCATTAATAATAGTTACCATATGATAACTGGGACATTAGGAGTTTGCAAACATTGATCTTTTAATGATTAAAAAGGTTAAGTTGAGAGGCGCAAGTATACGCACTCGTGATTGAAGTTGCTTGAAGATGCACATCAAACGTATTGGCAACGATACGTGAGTACATATATGCTATGAAAATTGGCCTTGTAACTTTTGAAAAGAAAATAATGTAAACAAATTAGTATTCACCCCTTTAGGAACATTGGAGACCTATGTGATGGAACTTGGGATTCAATCACATTTACCATAAGTGATATTCATACACTCAAGCACTCACAACATGTACAAACGTGCTTATAAAAGTAGATTTGGAGACCCTGATGTTTTAAAAAAAATTATACCTTTTAATCTAAAAAGTTAACTCCGTTAGCTTACAACGTTAAACCATCTATCATTGAAGAGGTAATTATTTGTTTTTTCACATAAAATTCTAATTTAAATTATCATATTGGTGTTAAAGTTCTATTCCCGTGTTGCTGTTTCATTCACAAATAACTCGGATATTTTATCTGCAAACATTTCATCATGTTTGAATCATTAGGCTATCGGCTTCATCGGTGGGGGAGAACAACATACCTCGTATTTTTGGGGCGGTTGGGAATCCATTGCGCAAGAGTTGTATAATCAAGACCATATCTCCCTAGTATCATGATTCAATTTCGTTCGATTATGGTATGTAACCGAGGGATTTTGTTTTGTAGTTTAAATGATACTTTTGTCAAATTAAATATTTAACAATTTAAATTTACGGAGTTGGCTTTTTTGAATGAAAATAATAATTTTTAAAATTTTGGGGAGCCAGATGCAATAAAAAATTATTTTTGGATGAAAATGATAAAAATAATTACATCTTAAAGAGGAAAACAACAATTCACTCTAAAAATAAAAAAAACAACAATTCACCCTTAAAAAATAAATGGTAAGCAAACAAAGGTGAACAAGAGCAATAGAGCATGAACAAGATAATATAAAAAATATAAATTAAGGTTTTCCATAGTCTAAAATCATATAAGCAAGTCATATAAGCGAGGATATAACAGACACTAAAAATTACCAGAAAGCGTAACGCTTTGTCCCGATTTGGGTCTAAGTTGGTTTGTTCACGTATTGAGCCAAATAGTACAAATTTTAGTATCCTTCGATCTAGTTCGTTTATTTGCATTTTCATTCTAACGTGATATAAACTCTATTATAGTTAATAGTAAATCATATAAAACAATATTCTTAAAGGCAATGTTGATTTTGGTAAGAAAAATGCGTCAAGCCATATTATATAATTTTTATTAGATAGGAAGTTTCATACCTTCTTATGTGTTAAAAATGAACTTCAAGCTGATTGAGTAATTTCACTTTCTTTTCCCCGTTACCATCACTCCATAAATTGCAACTTTTGTTGTTGTTGTTTTTCAAAGCCATGAAATTGTTGAAATAAAAAACTAATATTTTTAATTAAATATATCAAATAAACATCTCCTATCTAATAAATCTAATAAAAAAAATTCATGTAAAAATTTCATGTGATACTTGACATGATTTTATGCCTTCTCAACTTGTGTTTTTCCGTCTCCCTTCTGTAAGTACTATCATTTAATGATAAATATATAATCTTGTATTATAGACGGTTATTATATATCTTGTTCCTATTATGCCATATTATTATCGAGTGGACACCAGCATAATCGATAAAATTTAATATTGTTTGATAAAAATTTTCTAAATAACCTTATTGTTTTACCTTAAAGTTTTTATTTAAGTCTCTAAATATCACTTAGTTGGCTAGAGAATTTTTATGAAAACACTAACACTACTCAGTTCATAATGAAAATATTTTAATATTTCTTTATCATTTTACCATTATGCACATATGAGAGGAACTGCATGAGATGAAAATCTCATGTACTGTTCTGTAAATGAGATTGTTCAAAATTATGTTCGCTAACATAATAAAAATATAGAATGATTATAATACTAATTGTTTTGTATGATTGAATTCTAATTCTTTTTAACATTTATTGTAGTTTGATGGTTTAAATGGTGAAAATACAATACACCAAATAAAAACTTAGGTGGCATTGGAAAATTCAAGTTTTAGCTGTTAACTTTTTTTTAATGTACATACGTATATATAATTGTAATTGTAATATAGTTAATTTAACTGTGTTAAAAAGCTATTGTAAAAACTAAATGTACTTTAATTGAGGCAATTAATTATATTAGATAAAAGCAATGCCTGGTTAAAAAAATGATTAAAAACTAACTTTTGATAACTTTGTGATTAAATTAAATTTTATAAATAACATATCTTAACGACTATATGTGTTAACATATTTCATTATAATTTATTCAACATGTATAATATACATTTTATTCAACTCATGTAATACACATGTTTTTTAACGTAATATATTATTACTAAATGTGTACCATAACATTTATTTATTAACATTTATTAATGTTGAATAAATTATAACATTTATTAATGTTGAATAACATTTATTCATTCCGTATGATATATCTTAGTTATTATTTATTAACACGTACCTAATAAGATTAAAGATAGAAAAATGTTGAGGTGAACATATATTTTGATGATTACCTTTTGTTCATATGATAAAACCTAATTTTAAAATTTTGAATCATTTATTTGTTAATATATTAATAGGTTTGTATGAAATATATACCTTTTTGTTAATATTGTTTGATTATTACATATATAT
>BJCM01200738.1:0-28779 GCA_018326385.1 Flaveria bidentis
TGAATTGATCTCTATGCTAGGGCTAATATCTTTTTAAACCTCTTTTCTTTTCTCTTATCTTTATAAAAACAAAGGGTTTTTCTAAAATAAAATTTTAGGGGAGTGTATATAAGTTCTACATAAAAAAAACTGGGAACTTGATTTGAGATGACGAGAAATGATTGTATATCTTCTGGATATGCTCGTTTATGCATGACTGGCATTTAAAATGAGAAATGATAGTAACTGATGTTGCTCTCTGATTTACATCTTATTTTTAAATTGCAAATAAAAGAAAATTAAATAGATTCTTTAAACGATATATTTGGTAGACTCAGCCTGAAGAATAAAGTAGACAACAGTATGTTGATTTAAATTAAAATATATGCTTAAGGATGTATGGTTTTACGCAATCGTTTTGGCCTACACGAAAACTGAGTCCTGACAAAACTTGGATTGAGAATTGATCTTTCACCCGCCATGATACAAATCTTATAAGCCATATCTTTGAATCATGTCTGGTGTATTTATGTATCTTGTACTTGTGCTTATCTCCTCTGTTGTACGGTAGTACTGACCTGGAGTGATGATCTTCTCTGCTGTATGGTAGTACTGACCTGGAGCTCTCATCGGCACATGATTATATGGTCATCTCCTTTGTTATACGTGAGTATAGACCTGGAGCTCTCATCATCTTGATCTAAGTTGTGTCAAATCATCTAAATGATGAATTCATCACATAATGCAATATTCTGTTGATAATCACTTACACACTAATGCACAAGCCTTTAACTATAAAGATCGTATCAAAATTCAATAAATCCTGAGGTTGGGTGAGGGTTTTTGCCAAATGATTGTGGGGTCCTAACATCCTAAAGAAACTAATTGAACCTTAACGAATCATATGATGTTTGTTGAAAAAGATAAGGCATGGGTTTAAGTGGACAAACATATCAACAATCGTTATTGATATGTTTGAGAATTTCAAAATTCCTTCAGAGGATGTGATCAGATTTAGTTATCGGTATGATCTCATTGCTTGTCGATGATTAAAGTCATCTTTGTGCTAATATATATCTTGAGGATGTGATCTCTGATCGATTTAGATATTTGTTTATTCTTAATAAATAAATAAATAAATAAATAATAATAGCGAAACTATACTTTCGCTATTTGTTTCGATAGACGAAATTGCAATTTCGCTTAGCATTCTCATCCTGTGCGATGTCATTTTTGATCTGAGTTTCGCTTGGCGAGATTGCAGCTTCGCTTAGCGAAACTGTAGATTCGTCTGGCGAAACTATAGTTTCGCTACCTGCGAAACTATATGCTATTTAAGTCAGTTTGAAAAATTAACTTCTCACTTTCGCACCATCGAACAGTTAGGTTCTTTAGGGTTGTTCCGTGACATCTACTTGCGTTTCTGTAAATCTGTGATTTTGATAATCGTTTGTTTGTTGTTTCATATTCACAAGTGAGTTTCGAACTCCGGACCGTCATTTAATCTTGTTTATAATATCACATTGTGAGTTTATTTGATCGAGACTCTTCGGTACCTTCACTGTTCTTCCAGCAAAATTACTGATAGTCCAGCGAAACGGAATGAAAGTTCTTGAATCCTCAGCGAAACTGTAAGGTCATGTTGTCCGAGCGAACTTAACAGTTTCGCTGACTATTTTTTAGTTTCGCTATGCCGAAACTATTGTTTCGGCTTGTTGAATCTACCTCACTGCTTGGGCGAAACTGGTGTGATCTTGCTGGCGAAACTATACTTTCGCCTGCCGAAATTAAATCTCATCCTGCGAAACTATAGTTTCGGCCAGCGAATTTAATTTAATCTTTGATCTTTCTTTATTCTTTTCTTTTTTTTATTATTATTTTATTACTTTATATTTTTTAATAGATTTCATTTGTATTTCAGGTTTAAATGGCTAATCTAAAGTTCGATGAGAGAAACAACATCACTGCCATTCTGGATGATACACTTCCTAAAGCACCAGGGTTTAGAGACTGTATTCGGTGGCTGCAAAGATCCCCTATAGCTTACGCTATCTCTCATTCTACTACCATATATGATCTACACATCAGAGACTTTTTGAGATCTGCTGAGTATGATACGAGAGGGAACACCCAAAGGATCACTGCTAAAGTCTTGGAGAATAAGGTGACTATTACAGTAGAGACAGTTTCAAGGATTATAAGACTAGAAGAGGATTCAGGAGAAGAGGTTACTATGTCAGATATTGAGGTGTTCGTAGCATTCAGGAGTATGGGATATGAGGGGCCAACTTTTGGTTCTCGAAAAGAGATCAAGAAGTCCTTTCTCTCAAAAGAATGGAGATTCATTGCCCATGTCTTTATTATGCGTTTAGATCACCGTAAGAGTGGATTAGATGGGCTGAACATACACTGGGCAAAAGCTATGGTGTTATGTTGCAGAGGAGAAAAGGAAAATATTACGAGACTGATATTTGCTTGTATGGCAGAGAATGTGATGACCCTGAAGAAGGATAAATGGCTCCTGTATCCTAGATTTCTTCAAATGATCTTTGATGACCTAATTCCAAATGTACCAAAACACGGGGAGGTGAAAAGATTGGTGCAGATGAACCCACATATTTTTGCAGACTGTTGTGCCATCCGACATGACTTTAGCGGGAAGATCACCCATCTATGGGAAAACATGTACCCACCTGAAATATGGAACTATATTAGAAGGGTGGACGAGTCAGAGAATAAACAAGCTGAAGAAACTAGAGCACAAAAGATTGATGCAGCTAAGAAGAGAAAGAGATATGCAAAAGAGAAGGATTATGATTTTAAAGAAGAAGTAAATGAAAGGGCTGAAGATATACGGGTTGAAAAGGAGAAAAGATCAAAGAAGAAAGTTGATATAGGAGAATCAGAAAGGAGAGCTAAACAGAGATATCAGGCATTCACTGAAACACCATGGAGGGAAGAAAGAGGAAGCTTAGATGAGGATATGATTCGTAACCTTAATAGTTCTCTGGCAAATGAATTGAGCATGATAAAGACCAAACTCACTAATCAAGAGATGCGGGAAAGGCAAAAAGATGAGGTGATAGAGGGAATGAAGAAGTTGCTGGTAGATCAAAACTTACTACTAAAGAAGTTGTTTAAGGAAGTTGCTTAATTGAAGCTGTTGCCAGCCTGCCCAATCAACTAACTCAATCTAAGTTAGATGATTTACTGATACTTCTAAATACCCGTTCTTGAACGTGGGTACATCCTCCAGGGCAGGAGAGGACACATCTGGTGCAGCAACTGCTGCTGAAGAAGAGTCTGGAATAAGGAATGAAAATGAAGTTAGGGAGAATGAAGAGGAGATTCTGGAGGTTGGGTTTGTGAACATGAGATTTGATGTAGAAAAAGATCTGGTAGGAGAAGAGGTTGTGAGGGAGGAGTTGGTTGAGAGAGATGTTGGGAAAGGAAAAGGGCTAGTTGATGAAGAAGAGGATGATGAACAACTAGTAGATTATGATTTTGAGCCAGAATTCTATGAAGTTGATGAGAGACCATTGATATATGTAGCCAAAAAGGGAGAGCTAGATGAAGATGTCTTTGAGATGGATAAAGATGAATGGTTCATTAAAGAGAAGGAGACTGAAGAACTAACTCCCCTTTTCCAACACTTGGAAGGGTTAAGTTAAAAAGAGGCTGATAAGAGGATTATAAGCTGGTGTTATAACCCCGGCCTCAAGATGTTCATGATCAAGAGGAGAGGGGGTGGAATTAGCTACAAGAATAAGAGGAAGGCATTCAAGACCTTGCCTAAATAGGATCTGAGGAGGTTGGAGGCTCTGCCATTACTGAATGCAAATCTTAGTGAACGAGCCTCACTTTTGGAGAAAGAGATTAAGAATGGCTTAAATGACAACTTTGAGTCTTTTGGATACATTAAGGCTGAGACAAAACGATCAAAGAAGGACAAGGATTGGGAGAGTGGAAAGGGAAAGATTGTACTAAGGGTGAAACCCCCAAAGACCGTGAATAGGGTCAGATTGGCAGATCCCCTCCCCCAACAACTATAGAATTTTGAGAAATGGTTTTATTATAAAAATATGGGGGAGGTTTTATGATAAAAATCAGAGTGAAGAATGGTGTTGAATTCAAAGTCTTTGATCCGATGGAACTTTTTAGCTTTTATGATGAAGACCTATTGGTTCTGTGCGAGAATCATATCAAAGCAGGTGCAGCTGATAAGACAAGGAAGGAAGCCAGTTTGTTTATGACTGTGGCAAATAATATCAGTGGAGTGAGGGCAGAGGTGAAGAGACTAGCAGAGAAAGTGAAGGCCCAAGATGATCTAAACATGGACATACAGGATTTGTCCAGGCAGTTTGGGCAAGCGAGTGCTCATCCCGAAGGGGCTCGTGAAGCAGGAAGAGACCATGGAGAATCATTTGCTGAAGCCCCTAAGGAAATTGTTGCAGGAGGTGTTGAAGACAAATCAAAGGCAGCGGAGGAAACTGGAGCTGACAAGATACATCAAGACGAGTGAAGGTGGTGAGTTCCAACCTAAGGGGAGTATTGAAGATCATGTATAGGTTAGACTCACCTTATATTAGAATGTTTAATTTTTCTTGTAATAGGTCTTTTGTTAGTTTCCTTTTGTATGTAACTAGTTTTATGTAGTTTTGCAGTCTAGCGAAACTGTGAGCTGTCAGCTGATTAGTTCGCTCGGCGAAACTATTATTTCTACCGGGCGAAACTACACTTTCGGCGGAACAGTTTCGTTGTGTCTGCGAAACTAAGACTGCTATATATAGTTTTTGATCATTATCATTGTGGGTAAGCTTGAAAAACCCTAATCGTTGATTCTTGTTGCAAGTTATCTTTTCTAAGCAGTAAATTCGCAGAAATATTATTGTGCTTTAATGTCATTGAATGTATTGATCTTCCTTGTCTTATATTGAATGAGTTGTTATTGTTTTCAATCTTCATTGTTCATCTTGTTTAGTTTGTGTGTTTGATATTGAACGATTCATCATTTCATTTGCACTGTAATACGATCAAATGTACCAACAAAGACATGCCTTCAAATCTTGAAATTGTTGGATTTTGTTATGTTTTATTTTGTTTGAGACTTATTGGTTGTAATTTTTATTTTATGGTTAATTATATTTACATTTAAGGGTAGTGTTATGTGGTTGTGAATAATATTAACCCTCACATCTCAACATTTCTGCCTTTTAGGTTAGGGTGTGACAATTTATACCCACGTATACTGACCTTGTGGCTTATACGGTCATATACTTCATTTAAACCTAATATGACCTAGTGACTTATATGTCCTTATATCCTATTTGAACACACGTATAAATATGGTTGAATACATACACTCTTATATGGCCATTGCCATGTTTATATGGCTACACACCCTTTTAAACATTTGTATACAAATGTTATAGTCCTATACGACCATATACACTTATGGTTAAAAAATAATCAAACCAAACACTAATTAATTAATTATTATTAACATTACCAAGTTATTGTCCAAATCAGTTGTTCCTAAGTGATCGAAACTGATTATAAGAAAGGTAGAAGGAGAGTGTCTTGTTATCGGACGAATTAAAACATGCAATAATATAAAACCAACCTATTAATCGGTGTTCTTCGAATGATGAACTGCATGTACAATACTTTTGTCCTTAAAGGATTTTACACGCACTATTTGCTCACCGTATTGATTATAAGAAAGGTAGAAGGAAAATGTCTCGTTATCGGACCTGTTAATCGGTGTTCTTTAAATGATGGACTGCATGGATGATACTTTTGTCCTTAAAAGATTTTTGTGAGTTAACTATTGTAAAGAAAACATAGAGCAGAGAGAAGCTATGACACCAATCTTGAACTTGGTTTCGATTCTATCTGTTGGTCTATCCACCATATTTATCTCATAGTGCACCTGATGTGCTTCAAATTATACATATAAAACACATCAATTGTACATAAGTTATTCTAGAAACTCTTACTAAAAATTATGATTTAATGCTTAAATCCTTCATATTGTGTTTTTAGGATTAGAAAAGACCAAGATGAACAAAATAAGCTTAAATAAGAAGAAAATGAAGAAAAACAAGCTTTGGAATTCAAGCATGGGGTCGTGCTTTATGAGACACGCCCCCATGCCTAGCCTGAAACACACCCCTGTGCTAAAATCAACACACCCCCGTGTTTGTCAGTCCGACTGGACAAAAAGTACTGTTCCCCGACCTGAGGCACGGGGGCATGCCCCAAGAAGCACGGGGTCATGCCCCACCAAAAACACGGGGTTGTGCCCCATTGAACAATGGATCGTGCCCAACAAGATCTAAGCGTACGAGCCGACCAACTTTTACGTACATTGTACTAGCACGGGGTCGTGTTTAAACACTCTAGAAAGCCTATAAATAGGACTTCATTTGTAAATTTGAGAATAGCTTTTGGGAGGGGAAGTGCTTGTGTTTCCTTTCAAGAACCCAACCTTTGGAGGTCCTTAGAAGGTTTTAGAGGTTTATTCAACACTTAGAAGAAACTTGGGATCATTTAACATCATCTATAGTGGATCACCGGTTTGATTTTTCTAATTTACTAATAATTTTATTACTATCTTTTACCTTTGTTGTTATGTTCAAGCTCATTATGAGCTAAACTTCATATGTTATCTTAATTTTAATAAAACTTATGTAATTTGTGATGAACTATGGTGTGATTTATATTATGTTAATGTTATGGTGGTCTTGAGAAAACTTTTAATGGGTAGCATTTACATTTGATCAAGAAGTTATAACTGTATGATTTGTTATTGCAATTGTCATACATGGTTGAAAATGTATGATCAGCTTTTATTCGTAAAACCGCTCTTCTCAATAAATCAATGGCTAATGAACTAGAAATGGTTATTAGAAATCGTATCACCTTAACTTTCTAATCATTTGCAGGCTCTTTTTTATTAGTCTGAGAAATCTGTAGTAAATGTTATGGTTTTCTAAAATTAATGGTATGTTAGAAAGGAACCTGATCAACTCTCTTTTTAACATTAAGTTATGTTTTTAGAAATCGTATGTCAAAAAGGTCACAAAAGATTTACCTATATTACTAGAGCTTTGATCTAAGCAGTAAAACTCAACCTCTTGTGATCCTAGTCACTACGGAGCAGATAGACGAGAAATCGCGTTAGCTTACCTTTATAAATACTAACATAATTATATTAATCAATATCTTTAATCACTCCATTAACTCATCACAGTTACATAATTGTAATCTAAATTAGGATAACAACCTTACTTCACTGAAAAAAATCATCAAAAGTCTCCATCTTTCCTTATCAAGTTTAACTTATCATTTTCTAAAATATAAAACTGATAGTCAATTATGAGGATTGTTGAGTAGGCTTAGTGTGTTCACGGATTGATATTCGGTTTTTACTAACACTATATTACCACACCACAGGTACAGTTGCCTTTTGTGTGTGGTTTAGTATTACTAATAACCATTTAAAATTGAATCTGTGCGAAAAATCTTTATCAAAATATATATACTATCCGCATGCCTCAACGCCTCAAAGTGAGCCCATTCGTGAGCTCACATCTCCATCTCCATCTTGTCTCAACGCATGTGTGAGACTAGCCATTCTCTTGAGCCAACTACGACTTTGGTCACCCATAAAGGAAAACCCCTTATAAGTCACATAAAGTTTTCTCTCCCCACCAATGTGGGACAAGAAGAAGCTGCCATACTTGTACATTTAGAACTTGTAAATTTCCAACACTTGTATACACCATTATTCAACACAAAACAATCAAAACAACAAGCAAATTAGTTATAACTCCATTTTCTATGGTTCTTGAATCCCAATGAAGTTTTCTATGGCTTCTAATTCGTTTCAAACATTTAATTACACTACAATTCATTTACCCATGATTCACTATAACCAATTATCATCATATTAATGTTGGTTGGTTTTCTCATCTATTTATAAGAACTAGTTATGAGTGTTGGTATCTTAACGACTCTTTATAAAAATGTTGTATGCTTTGATATCAAGTGAGAGAAAAACTTTTAGTTTATATCCTCTCTCTCGTTTAGATTATCTATACTACTATATAATGCATAAACGTGGGACACAAATGTAATTTTACAAAAAATTTAAGACACCTAATATAACTTATTAAGCATTAGGTACAAATGTTATATGCAATTAGTCCTATTTTGCCTCTCATTTATTAAACTTTTTCTAAGCAATGCATTAATTAATTAATTCATATTGTTAATACATTATTTAATAATGAGATTATTTAATTCACTATATTATATATTCTATTATTTATAATAGTTTAAAATAATATTTATAATAATAATAATGATAATAATAATAATAATAATAATAATAATAATAAAATTTATAAATAAGTAGTATCTCATTTGAATACTTAATTATTTAATTATCAAATATTTTTATACTAATGATTATAATAACAATCTATATCTATTTTATCTATGCTATAATATAAAACATATGAGGATGATATACATGTAATGTAATAGTTCTTAATTTTCTCATATTTTATATTTTTTTCCTAACTAATACATTTTTAATATATATTTATTTTAATACTATCTTATTTATATGCTTTAAATTAATGTTAAAATATATACCTTTATTATTTATATTATTATAACTTAATGCTATTTGATTTAAGTTTTCTTAATTTAAACACTTAAGTATATAACTACGAAATATTTATATAACAACAACAATAATAATAATAATAATAATACCCAAATATATTTGTGTTTAATTCACGTAGGAGAAAGACTCGATAACACCCGACATATCACTATATATAACAAATAGAAAATATTATAAGTAGTAATGGTAATTTTTTTTACTATCACCACAATAATTTTTTTCTCAAAACTAATAAAAAAACTATTTTGTTATTTTTTATATAATTTTAAGGATTTTTTGAAATTAAACACAACACTTTTTATCTCTTATTATTTTAAATTAATACTACTTATTTTGTTTCATTAAAATTTTTATACTTAAGCTTTCAAGTTATATCAAATTTACATTTAATAACCTGAACTTTCTTTAAAATTTTAGACATAAGCCTTCAAGTTAGGTTAAATTTATATTTATTCACCTAAACTTTTTTTTATAATTTTATACTTAAGAATTTGAGTTATGTCAAATTCACATTTAATTACTTCAACTTTTTTTAAGTTTTATATATGAGAATCCGAGTTTTGTCAAAATTTATTTTAACCAATTTTTAATAAAGTTTGTTAATTATAATAAAGTCACAATTTACGTATCCGTCATTTTTTCTTATCTGTTTCGAGTTATTTATTTTTTTATAGGTTTTTTTCCTATTACACCTTTTTATCAGTGTTTCGTTTGCAATCTTTTTTCGGGTCATTAGTACTAACGTATAAATTATCTACACATCTTTCAACTTTTATAACCCCAAAAACTATTATTATATATTTTCGTATACATTAAAACCGTACCGCGACGAAGCGCGGGTCTAATCCGCTAGTTCTAATTAAGCATCAATTCTTTTGGTATTTTAAAACCGACTTATTTATTGTTTCCTAACTTGCAACTTTGGTACCCTTACTTTCATTTTAAAAAACCTAAACTTGTCATGTTTTTAGAAGTCAATCCCAACACCCTCTACTTAGCTTTAAGTCTCTCTGTTAACCCATAATAACAAAACCAGCCTATTGAGTTGAAATATTCAAACATTCTTAACAATAAAAACTTTGTTATTTCAATAAATACATTAGAGAATGAACCAAAAATAAATGTGACACCAAATGATATAATTACATACATAATCATTTACTAATAAATATTATGATGTAAAGATTAATTTATAATATTTGTCAAACGTAGGACCCCCACATTGTAATGACCCCCACCCATTACAAAACCCAAGTGCAACATACCATCGATTCAGACAATATTTGTGACATCTAAACTCTTATCAAACTCTATATAACAATCAGTGATCACAAAAATATATACATTTTGATCGTAAAAGAACAGCTATTGGTAGCATAAATGGCGGTGAGAGCGGTGGCGCCGCCCCATGCAGGAGCCATCTGGCGGGAGAGGCTAGGTTCCACCTTCAGAACCGCAGTAGCATGCACCATAATCGGCTGCACCGCCCTGTACGGACCAGACCCCATCCGCCACCAGATTCAGTACCCTTCGGTGGCCTATGTGACCGCCATACTTATCGTCTCTGATGCAACTCTTGGTACCACATTACGAGGGTCCTGGCACGCACTTTATGCCACCATACTAGTGGTGCCCTCGACGATGCTGTGTCTTTCTGTCGTGGGTCCATCAAGATTCACGGAGGCGGGTGCAGCATTCGCAGTGACTTTAAGCGCGTTTGTGGTGTCGCTGCCAGAGCGTCTTACGGTGCTAACTAAACGCATTGCATATGTACAGATGGTGATCATTTATGTTGGTGTGGTGGTTCGTGGCCCGCAAGCGGGGCCAGTGACCCATCCGCTTCATATCGCGGCATGCACCGCCCTCGGGGCGTCGGGTTCGGTCCTGGCTTTGATCCTGCCTTACCCTAGGCTGGCTGTAACGGAGGTATATTCTTTATTTAAATGGAATGTCACATTTAAGCCGATTGGCATTTAAATAAAAACCAGCGTATAAATATCTAAGTTAGTTTAACGTTAAATGGTTATAAAAATTACAAAAGAAAGCTGTCGCCGTCTGAATTTTAAAATATTAATCTAGATTATAATTATTAATTTTAATACTTTACTGAAACGAGATTACGAGGTTCTAACACCAAATAGGTTTATCAAAAAGTCGAATCTGAGATAGAATATGCTTCATTCAATGCTCCCCAACTAACACTTATGAGTGGCAAAACAATTGGGTCGGGTTACATGTCAAAATGGGACCGGGTTACAACAAGCTTAACATGTTAAATAGGTTGTTGAAACTAATTGAGAATATGAGCACGAAATTTGAGCAATTCAATACAAAGATGATTTAAGGAAAAATGAAATTATGAACTAGAGTTAATTTTGGATACATCACCGATTACATCAAGCCCCTAATTATAGTGAATAACTAACAATAACAAACACATTTAACAAAAGTTGAGAATTTACATTAAGGACCCTACATTATATCTTCCGAATGGAAATAACCCTTCGGAAGATATACATACTTTGGAAGATATCCAAAGTAAACTTCAAATCTCTTCCGAAGCAAACATAACCTTCGGAAGATTTCAACTAAGCTTCGGAAGAACTATGTTAAGTTTCGGAAAAAAACTTAACTTCAGAAAAACACTTGTTTTGGGCTTTTAATACTTCACAATCTCCACCTTAAAATCCAAAAGAAGATTCTAACCAACTCCCAATGCATCCAAGCAAAACTTGAACTTCATAACAGGCAGAGACTTTGTAAACACATCTGCTGGATTCTCCAAAGTAGACACACTTTCCACTTTCACATTCTCAGTATTCACCACATCCCTTATGAAGCGTAACTTCACATTAATATGCTTTGTCCTCTCATGAAACATGCTATTTTTTGACAATTAAACTGCACCCTGGTTATCACAGAACACTACTGAGTCTGCAACCTTTATTCCCAACTCAGAAATAAAACCATGCAATCACATATCTTCCTTGACTCCCTCAATCAAAGCTATGTACTCAGTCTCTGTTGTAGATAATGCCACCACATGCTGCAACTGAGCTTTCCAACTTACCAAGTTACCCAGTACTTGAAATGCATATCCTATGATAGATCTTCCTCTATCTAGATCCTGGCAAAATCTGAATCCACATAACCAACAACCCTATCAACCTTCTCATATTCATGATGCCCAAACACTAAACCATAGTGCTTAGTACCCCTGAGATACCTCAACATCCATTTCACAGCAACCTAATGAGCTTTACCCGGATTTGACAAATATCTACTGACTAAACTGACAACATACCCAATATCCGGCCTTGTACAAACCATCAAGTACATCAAGCTCCCAACAACATTGGCATAAGGCACTTTCTCCATATACCTAATTTCAGCATCTAACTTAGGACAATCAGAGCTTGACAGTTTAATATGAGCACTTATAGGAACATTTACTGGCTTCACATCATCCATCATATAGTTACTTAGTACCTTCTTCAAATAAGACCTTTGAGACAGCTTCAATACCTTGTGTTCTCTATCTCTTGTGATCTCATGCCCAGTATCTTTTTTGCTTCACCTAGATCTTTCATCTCAAACTCTGACATCAACATTTTCTTAGTAGCTTCAACTTCTTCCAAGTCAGAACAAGCCACCAACATGTCATCAACATACATCAACAAATACACAAATTTGTTCTCACTGTATTCCTTAAAATAGACACAACTATCATAGCTGCTCCTGTTAAAACTATTCATCACCATATGCTCATCAAACCTTTTATACCACTGTCTAGGGGATTGCTTTAGCCCATACAAAGACTTCTTAAGGAGACATACCTTATCTTCCTGCCCCTTAACCTCAAACCCCTCCGGCTGCTTCATATAGATAATTTCATCCAGCTTACCATGTAAAAATGCAGTCTTCACATCTAATTGATGTAGCTCCATATTCATAGAAGCAGTCAATGACAACATAACTCTGATGGGGGAATGCTTCACCACAGGTGAAAAAATCTCATTGTATTCCACCCCTGGCTTCTGAGTAAACCCCTTAGCTACTAATCTAGCCTTGTACCTAGGAGGTTCACCTTTAGAAATTCCATCTTTCAGTTTGAACAACCACTTACATGACACAGGCTTGTGACCCTCAGGTTTATCAACCAGCTCCTATGTGTTATTCTTATACAAAGATTACATCTCTTCCTCTATGGCCTTACACCATTTTGAGCTTTCTTTCATAGAAATTGCCTCAGAGTATGACAATGGTTCATAGATGCTTTCTTCTTCAGCAGCAACAAAGGCCAATGCAGACAAATCCATCCCCTCTCTATACCTGAGTGGAGGTATCACTTGTCTCTTTTGTCTATCCCAAGCCAACTGGTAATCGTCCACACCAACTTCCTGGCTATTAGGAGTGCCATAATCAACACCTTTATCATTCACACCCTGCTGCTCCACCTCAATCTGAACTCCATTCTGATCTTCCATTTCTGACTTCCCTTTCCCTTCAATGTCTTTATACATAACATCTTCTTAGAAAATTACATCTCTGCTTATTATCACCCTTGGTCTACCCCCATATAGCCTCCACAACCTATACCCTTTTACACTCTCAGGGTATCCTAGAAAAACACATTTGCAGGCCTTAGGTTCTAACTAACCTTGGCTAACATGAGCATAAGCCAAAGATTCAAACACCTTAAGTTCCCCATAGTCATTCTTTCTTCCTGACCATGCCTCCATAGGTGTTCTCATGTCTAATGCAGCTGATGGAGATCTATTGACCAAATAAGCTGCAGTTGAAACAACTTCAGCCTAGAACATCTTAGGTAAACCAGAACTAGCCAACATGCACCTTACTTTTTCAAGCAATGTTCTATTCATCATCTCAGCCAAACCATTCTGCTGAGGAGTCCCTGGCACAGTTCTATGTCTAGCAATACCATGAGCTTTACAAAACTGATTGAACTCATGATTGCAAAACTCCAACCCATTATTTGTTCTTAACTTCTTAACCTTTCTTTCAGTATGAGTTTCCACCAATACTTTCCATTCCTTGAATTTACTGAAAGCATCACTCTTATTCTTCAAGACAACAACCCAAACTCTCCTAGAAAAGTCATCAATCAAGGTCATAAAGTATCTGCACCACCCAAGGAATCAACCTTAGCAGGACCCCATAAGTCAGAATTAATGTAGTCTAATACCCCACTTGTGATATGCTTAGCCTTTGTAAACTTTACCCTCTTGTGCTTACCAAGAATACAGGTTTCACAAAAACCAAAATCACAACTCTTCAACTCAGTCATTAACTGTTGCTTCTGCACCTCCACCAGCCCCAGATAACTGATATGACCAAGCCTCCTATGCCATAACATGGCCTTAGAATTACTATCACTTGAGGCAGATGCCACTTGAGGTTTTACTCCACCAGCACTATCTAGTAAATAGATATTATTATCCATTCTACTACCAGACAATACTACTATTGACCCCTTAATCACCTTAGCCTTACCATCTTTAAGACTAACATGGTAACCAAAACTTTCCAACAGCCCTAAAGACAACAATCTCCTTTTAAGACTAGGAATATACCTTACATCATGAAGATCCACTTCCATGCCATTCTTTATTTTCAGATTCATTGTACCATGACCCACAATCTTGCAAGGCCTATCATCCCCTAGCTTTACTTATCCAAGATCTTTAACCTTCAGATCTTTAAAGAACTCTTTCATAGGTGTCATATGGTATGAGCACCCTGAATCCATCACCCACTCATCCTCCTTACCACTTCTTGTAATAGCCAACACATCTGCACTTTCATATCCATAAGAGGAATCATCTTGTGCATTGTGTCTGGAATGAGTTTTTGATCCACTTGATTCACCCTTTTTACTTTTCCAGTCAGGACAATCTTTCTTAAAGTGTTTTTCAGATCCACACACATAACACCTCATCTTATACTTGGACCGGGACTTTGAGACACTTCTCTGCTTGAAGTTTCTTTGTTCAGATCTTCCCCTGACTACCAAGCCCTCTCCACCATCTTTCTTATAATCAATTCTCTTCTTCAACTCCTTTGAATTGAGAGCTTCCAACACTTCTTCCATGGTAAGTGTGTCCCTACCATACATCAAAGTATCAACCAAGTGCTCATAAGAGGGTGGCAAAGATGTCAAGAATATGATTGCTTGATCTTCATCATCTAATTCAACTTCGATGTTCTCAAGATCCAACACCAACTTGTTGAATTCATCGGTATGATCTTCAATTGACTTCCTAGGAGGCATTTGGAATGTGTACAACCATTTCTTGTGATACAGCCTGTTCGCAAGAGACTTCGTCACGTACAAACTTTCCAATTTTGTCCAGACCCCTGCAGCAGATGTCTCCTTTGATGCTTCTCTGAGTACTCGATCCCCCAAGTTCAAAATGATTGAACTGTGTGCCTGTTCTAGCATCTCCTTCTTCTCCTTGTCTGACATTGTATTCGGCAACTTGGATTCTCCGGCCAAGGCATCCACCACTCGTTGGTGAACGAGTAATGCATTTATCTTTAATCGCCATAACCCAAAGTCGTTCTTCCCGTCGAATTTCTCAACCTCGAACTTTGTTGACACCATTGTTGCCGTCAAATGATCTTTGATTGACTCTTGATCCTCAATTGAGCCTCTAACCAGGCTCTGATACTAATTGTTGACACTAATTGAGAATAGGAACACGAAATTTGAGCAATTCAATACAAAGATGATATAAGGAAAAATGAAATTGTGAACTAGTGTTAATTTTGGATACCTCACTGATTACATCAAACCCCTAATTATAGTGAATAACTAATAATAACAAACACACTCAACAAAGGTTGAGAATTTACACTAAGGACCTTACACTATATCTTCCGAATGGAAATAACCCTTCGGAAGATATCCAAAGTAAACTTCAAATCCCTTCCGAAGCAAACATAACCTTCGGAAGATTTCAACTAAGCTTCGGAAGAAACTTAACTTCGGAAGAACACTTGTTTTGGGCTTTTAATACTTCACATAGGTTTAAGTCAAATTTGGGTCGGGTCAAATGAATAGGTTCATTTATTAAGGAATATTTGTTTTTACAAAAATCTCTTCGTGGCCTATTTTGTATATGCCGCGAAGATCACACGCTGACGTTGAAGTCTACAGAGTGTTTGTTTTTTTGTAAGAATTTATATTAAAAAAAGTCTATGCAAGATGTGCATGATACAAACTTAGCACAACTTCTAAAGTCTTCCAAAATCTACAGGGAATTAAACATGATCACCCACCACCACCCATGTCCACTACCACCATCCACCTTCACCACCACCGTCCTTCACCACCACCCACCGTCTGCCACCACCACCACCCACCGTCTGCTACCACCACCACCCACCGTCTGCCTCCACCCACCATCTACCATCACCATCACCGTCGAGTACCACCATATACCACCACAAGTTGGTTTTAGCAGTTTACCCATAAGTTGTTTGTCTAGATTCAGGTTGTAGAGTATAATAGCAGCCTAAGTTGGAATAAGATATCATCATTCGTCAATAACACTCGCCACAAAAGCTACCAAAGTCAGGTGGGTCAACCAGACCAACCGATTTTATCGTTTTGGTTTTGACAGTTTGAATTGATTATATGTATTTTTACAAAACCATGAGTGTATCTTATATTTATTTTAACAAAGATTGTTCATAACTATAATACATATACAAAACTACATATACAGAAAATGCATGAGTCATATAGTTATACATGTAGGTGAAGAAGCACTTCCAGTCATATACAGAAAATGCATCAGAAAGAGGCAGGCTCTACTTAAAGCATTCTTAAGTGAAAACAAATCAACAGCAGATGATCTCATTTCTCAAGCTGAACCCATTGCTCAATCAGGGACCTACCTCCTTCACCACATCAACCGCATCCAGGTAACCACAACCACCATAGCACACCATGGTTCAGTACTTAAGTCATGCTCACTGCGACTCTTTGCAACCACGTCAAATTGTGTATCTTATCATCAACAGGAAGGCGTAAAGTGGGAAAGGCATCATGTTTGGGACTTCAAAAACAGTTACGTGAAAGCAGGAGAGGGATTAAACATGGAAGCACCGATTACGGGAATGAAAATGGCGTTATCTGCCATTTCTTCCTTTCCAGTCGCGATCGATGAAGAGTTAAAAAGTGTCTTGCAAAGTGCACGATTAAAACAAATGCTAAGACTTGAGCACACTAAATGGGTCGTACCATTTGATGATGCGGTTATGGTTCATGAAAGAAAACACGAACTATTCGACAAATCCCTTCACACTCTTGTTAATACTACACCAACTCACAAAAACCTTCCTGTGTTTTGCTTCGTATCATGCTTTGAGCTACTTATAAACAACTCTGACATGAAGTCTAAACCTGAATCACTCGACGGACAGAAGATTAACATAGCTGAAGGATCAAGAGTCGAGAAAAATGTGGGTCAGTTATGTATCGAGCGTCTCGTGTTTGCTTTAAAGTGTTCCATTGCTTTAGGCCTAGCAGTGCTTCTAGGCATGTTCTTTGACAAAAAGAACGGTTATTGGTCGGGGCTCACCATAGCCATCAGTTTTGTGGAAGGAAGACAGCCAGTTTTCACAGTTGCCAGTAATCGAGTAAAAGGTACGGGCATTCGGTTCAGTGTATGGTGTGCTCGGCAGCCATCTTTTACACCAAGCTGCTGCACTAAGATTCTTCATTCTTCTACCTTGGATTGTTTTCACAAGCATGGTACAACATAGTCATATGTTTGGCGAAAGTGGTGGCATCGCGGCTGTGATCGGAGCACTTTTGATTCTAGGCCGGGAGAACTATGGCCCGCCTAAACAATTTGCCATTGCAAGAAAAACAGAGGTTTCAATTGGACTTTTTTGCATGGTTTTGTTGGAGATCATGCTTCAACCAGTTAGAGCTGCAACTCTAGTCAAACTTCAAGTGTCCCGATGCCTGGGAACATTAGACGAATGCTTAAATCAGATAGATAGTGCAAAAGGAAACATCAGAAGGTTGAAATCTGATTTGAATGTATTGAAGAACTTGATTAGAGATGCAAAGTCCGAGCCTAGCTTCTGGTTTCTACCGTTTAAAGCTTCTTGCTATGATAACACAAGAGAAAGGTTATCAAAGGTGGTTGATTTGATGCAGATTATGACTTACAACATGGAGTTCATTTCAAGTTTGTCACAAAGTTCTGATGGTGGTTGGAAAGAGCTTCAAGAACACATCAACTGCAATTTGGAGATACTGAAAGAAAACACAAGTCCACGTGTCAAATGCCTACAAATGATCACTTTGGTAAAGTCCAATGAGACCTTTGACCGTCATTTACAAGAGAGTGAAGGGTTCTTTGACTTGGAGTCAGGTAGTCAACCGACAGAAGCAGCCATGAAAGGTATGGATGCTTTTGTTCATCGCTTAAAGGAAGTCACAGATAAGATTCAGAGTGAAGAAGAGTGTAAAAGAAAACTGGTTTTTCACTTGAATTCATTAGGGTTTTGCATTGGGAGACTTGTGGGAGAAACAATGGAGGTTGAAAAATGCATCAAAGAGATTATCCGATGTGAGAATCCTAAACCGCAAGTGGAGTTCAATAAACTGTGATACAAGAATGACCTACACACATGCATCTCTTAGTAACAGAAAGCAAAGGTATTGAATTTGAATGAACATCAGATTTAAGAGATTATGATATGGTAGTATTCAAATGTCAGGGCTCAACAGTTCTATATATGATATGTAGCACGATGAAGAGATTAGCATATATAAAGGTATATATTATATATACTGCAAACATATATATATATATATATATATATATGCATACAAATGTAACTTGTAAGTGAACTATAAGCACCATAATATTGAATCACTTTAAAAGGAAACAAAATCAAATATACAAATGGAGATTCTTGTAACAGAACTACAAAAAATAAATAGTATGCTCCTAACAAGGTTCGTGAACTCTTGAATATAAAAATAAGCTTTCTTTTTCCTTTTTTTAGAAGAAGGGGGTACCAAGATTATTCGTATTCTTGGCTGCGCAATCTTGCTAGCTTGTTGGTAACAACCACGTCCAATTGTGCTGCACACTTTGACAATTTCCTTCCTTTTGCGGGTAGATACGCTGTGTGCTATCTCAGCACAGTATGTCCTGTAAAAAGTTCAAATAAATATTGTAAATGGACTATATACATAAACCATATGAACAATAAACCAGAACCATTATGACAAGAGATGACTAACCCTTCTGGCCTTGTGGCATTCACAATTTCAATAAAACAAATATGTCTTCAATTGCATATTTGCACACTCAAGACTCAACTGTTTTTTTAATATTTATAGAGTTCGCCTCCGCCCCTTATAGTGCCCGCCACCGCATATCACAACCCTCATCACTTGAGAGGGTCACCATTAACACCTTGGTACCATCAGGCTACAACTGTTTAATATAGTTTAAACCAAAACACACAGTTTAGGCTGAATTAAGAGGTGCATTCAGACTGAACTCCACACATACTGTTAAAAGATTATGTGAGTAATATTGAAGAACAAACTTGTTATCTAGTGACTAATTAACAAGCAAAATGTACCTTGACACAGATTTTCCAGTCACTTTGGGGCCTCTTGAACTTCTTCACCCGCTTGTTAATGATCTTCTTATCAAGCTTAGGGACCGCCATTGATGACTACAAAACAAGCCATAAAAGATTAATTTACTGCTACAACAGTTAATAGTTAGGGATTTCATGTTAAACCAGTCAGCAATAGATTATCGAAGACAAATACATTGATTGAATTGTTAAACATAGATTTCAATTTGATCACAACCGAACGATGAACAAAGGCCCTGATTTGATGAAGCTAAACGTACAAAACAACAAATTAGATGTATACAATTATTGTGAAATGTTTGATTAATGAACACCAGAATGAAATAGAAGATTCAAACCTGTAAACTGAGGCAAAGAGACTACGTGCAAAAAATAACTGTGCAGAGGTGAAGTACCAGTAGCGCTTTGTACTGCTGTTTATATACCAGATGTATACAATTATTTTAAGTTAAAGCACTTGTTTTTTTTTTCTTGTAATAGGTTTTCTTACGATAAAGTTGGGGTGTGATCCCGACTACGAAATATATAAATGAACTCGATTAAGATAATACATATTCTTAGAAACAGATTCTCATATTTACCTTTCAAAATATATAATATATACGATTTCTACGTATGGCCGAAGTCTACAAACATTAAAATGTTGGGCCCGTCTTTTTTTGTCTTAGTTTTATTGCAAATTGACAATATGACCCACTCAAAAGTCATTTTGTTAAGAAGTACAAGATCTAGTATTGCCAAAACCTAAGGAACAAATTCAGGTTCAATGCCTGAACGGAATTTTAGTTGGTTTCGATTGGATCCATATGTAACGGTCTCTCTACGTGATTGTAATCGACGGTTCTGTCTTGTTTTGGTCTTTTGAACATGATAATCATTTTTTATTGGTTTTTTAACCGATCCCAAACCAGTTAACATGTATTTGAAAGTTGGAAAAAATGTAGGTATATAGTAATGGATATATAACCGTTTAAAGTTGTCTTTTTGTATCGTTTATTCTCATATGTTAGTATAAACTAGCGGATAATACCAAGCCTATAACAATGTTTGCCTCGTAGCAAATACATATCACTAATAGTCATTGGAAACGATATGGAAGATAATCATGGTTGATTATGGGTTTACGTGTTTTAATTATTCAAGAGATTCCAATTAGTCGAGAGATTGAGGGGTATCAACCTTGATGATACTACTTATATTAATCCCGGCTTCAACCGGAGTTAAATGGTTGTGCAGATAAATAAAATCTTTAAGTGATATAAGTCCAAGCCAAGATATAAACATTACAATTAACTAGGGTGTATACATGAGGCATAGTAAGCATACAATTTGATAAAGCAATAAATGTAACATGCTTCTCCCCTGAAAATAGTTAATATAGTAAAACGAGTTATGAGAAACTTATTGTGGACAGCGATATGATACCTATGTTCTGAGTATGGTAGGATGTTCAACCCATAACATTTTCTACAATATTTGTGGATGCTATTAAGGTTTAATGATCCTAAATCAAGGATTAAACTAACATCAAGTTGTCTAATTGGTTGTTACGTATTAAGAGGTAGGTTTATTTCATTCAAACCGTCGACAAGCAACAGTTTAGTAGCTTATTAATGTTTTTATGTTTTCAAAAGTTGAAAAACTAACTTTTGACCTGTAGAAATATTGTTGAAAATATCGACCATCATTTGACTAACTTTTCATCACCCAAAATGGCAATTTACACCAAGGGACTTTCATGACACTTAGGTATATGTTTTATCTTGATAAAAACGTAAGTGTTACATTTTATGAAGTATATCTAGTTGTCTCAAAATAATTATTTTGTTTCAAAGATATGTATCGAAACCTTAACCATTTTAAGTGGGGTCATTTGGTTTTTATAGCAAATACAAAATAATAACATCTAGAGAAATTAACCAAGTCATTAGGGTAAAATTAAGAGAGTTATTTCCTCATAAAATTGAGCAAATATTTCTACAAGAATTCCAGTTTTGATATTTTATTTTGTAGCAGTAGTTTAGAGTTCTTAAACTTACTAAAAAATTATGAAATCACTTGAGCTTGGCAGATAATTCTTTTAACTTAATGTTATTCTCAAGAATGGTCCAATTTTGTTATGTGTTAACTAAGTTATGCTCGATTAACGGTGGGGTCATAGTTTCCGTCCGAATCTATTTTCTAAGACAACAATTTTCAAATCATAATTTTAGCCAAGTTTCGAATCGTATGCACCTTAGATACTTGTTACATGTTATAACACTCATTAGTTGACAAATTCCCGTATTATATTTAATGTTTCTTAAGTTTAAGATTTCTTGTGTAAGAATGTTGTAAATCAAGAGTATGTAGTGAAGTATATAAGAGATTCCTTCCAAGATTCCATAAGTATTAACTCACCAAACATCTTGAAATGGAGAAGGATGTTAAATCAATTATTGGCTTAGACTTGAGTTTAGGTGTAGCATTAACTAGCATAAGTTTAAAAAGGTAAAATATCGTATATAAAAACTTAGATGAAATATACATCAGAGAATTTATGTAAATAAAACTTTTAGTATGCTTAATTTTGAAGTTGGATGAATGTATGTGTGTATGTCCTTAAATCAGTTTTTAGAGAGTGATAAGGAGAGGGAGAGGCTGAGATTTTGAAGGGACAATGGAGTGTTGCTGATGTGATTTTGATGTGTTAGTAGCTTGGTATTTATAAAGGAGGTTAAGGGTATTTTGGTAAGATAAGACGTAGGTAGTCATGGCGATCCATAAAACCATAATTACTGGTAAAGATTAAGGTAAAAGATGATTGTCGTTGTTGTAATAAAGAAAGTAAGGTAGGTGACGCATGGTATGGTCTTAGCATAAGGGTGTGATCATATCTTTGACAGCATGAAAGAATCATCTCCTCTATGTAAGGTGTCCGGCGAAGGGATGAGAGGGGATGAGAACATATATTTAATATATGATGTTTTGGTAGTTATTTAGTTAGTAATTAATAGAATCTAGATTTACACATATGCAATGAAAATTTATAATAGACTATTAATAATATTGGGTTTTTAAACTTGTTAATGTTCACCTAATTAATATGTGGACCATGAAAGATTTGTATTTAAAATACTTAGTATGTTAGTAAATTTAAGATTATGGATACAGATCTAAATAAAAACACAAACCAAACAAACATGATGTACAAGCCTCCCGTGTACCGAGCCGAGCCAATTTATTTATTTTTCAAAAATAAAATTTTGTTATTTTTGTACAATAATATAAACGTACACTACATAATATTTTATTATATTTGTTTATAGTAATTTGCTAAAACAATCATATAAATTTGTTATTTCAACTACTATAGTCATGTTTTATACTTTTTTTACTTAGTTTCTCGTTAAAACATGTCAAAATTAATAACCATATGTGTATGATATATTTTAAATAATATGCCGTATTTTTGACTTATAAATTATATGAATAATAATTTAGGTTTTATTTCAAACGAACTAACGAGTCGATTGTTTTCACGAATCCTAATAACGCATCTAATATAGATTTTATATCCATGCATTTTATTTCATTATATATATACATCCATGCCTAATTGTCTACTTATGTTGCCACAACTATCAACCTTATAAACCACCATAACATGGCCGTCGTCCTCCGCCCATCGCCGCCCTTCCTCCTCCTCATCACCCTCCCGTCGCTAATCCGACACTCATCTGCCGCCGCAGCGCCTTCACGCCACTGTCCACCCGAAAACTCCCCAACCAAAAAGCCATACACACACTGCACCAATCTACACACCCTCAACTCAAATCTCCACTGGACATACACCCCACAAAACTCCTCCCTCTCACTCGCCTTCATCGCCCCACCCGAGACCCCTGAGGGCTGGATAGCATGGGCCATCAACCCGACCCGGGCCCGCATGGCCGGCTCCCAGGCCCTCATCGCCTTCAAGACCTCTCAAGGCTCCATGACAGTGAAAACCTATTATATTAGCTCCTACACGTCGATCATTGAAGGGAAGATCGCGTACGAGGTGACCGACGTGAGCGCAGAGTTCTCCGGTGATGTGATGAAGATCTTTGCGACGATGAGGTTGCCGGAGAAGACGGTGAAGGTGAACCATGTGTGGCAAGTTGGGGGTACGGTGAGAAGTGGGAGGCCGATGATGCATTAGGTTTTGAAGGAGAATAAGATGTCTGTGGGTGAATTGAAGCTGATGGGGGTGGATCATGGTAATCGCACCACCGTCGCCGGTGGTCGGAGTGGTAGTTTGGGTTCCATTGACGCCGGAGTTTGTAGAGTTTTGATTATTGTTGGATGGTTGTTGGTGGTTTTATGATTGCATGAAAATGTGAAGAAGATGACAACAATGCATGGGATTATTTTGTGTTTTCTTTTACATCGTTAGAAATAATTTTACGAGTAAATTGTAATTTTTATACCTGTGTTTTAGGGTGTTAACAAGATTAGTCCCAGCTTAACAGTTTGCATGCCTGAGTTTACGAATGCTAACATTTTACATACATTCGTTCAATTTCCGTTAAACAACCATTAAATCTCCCCCCACGTGCTCCTCACGTGAGGGGGCAAAAATATCAATTCACCCAATTTATTAATATTTTAAGAGTAAATTGCGATTTTCATACTTGTGTTTTAGGAGTGTTAACAGGATTAGCTCTAACTTAACAGTTTGCATACCTGAGTTTACGAATGCTAACATTTTACGTACCTCTATTCAATTTCGTTAAACAACCGTTAAATCTCCCCCACGTGCTCCAAACGTGAGGGGAAAAGCTGTCAATTCACCCAATGTATTAATCTTCCACCTTAGGTAGGGTTCCGGCGTGTTTTATACCGTATGTGTTTCGTAGTTTCCATATTTTGATCTCATTGGTTCTAATGAGATGTGAATACTTTTATGTTATGAAACGTGAGGGATTTAACGGAACCTGATAAGGAATCATTGACGGTGAAAGTGTAAATGAGGAAGAATGACGTCGTGTCGAATACGTGGATGCGGTCGCCGGAGGCGGCGTAGAGGCGGTGGTTGTAGACGTTAAGGTGGCTGATGTGTGTGGCGGGGTAAGGTTTGAGGGCGGTGAGGCAGCGGTGGGAAACGGTGAGTTTGAGAGTCTCCGGTGAGAGGTTTTTGAGGGAGGGGATAGAAGGTAGGGTTTGGAGAGAGAGGTTGTAGAGGCTGCTCACGGTGAATTGACAGTTTTGCTCCTCACGTGAGGAGCACGTGGGGGAGATTTAACGGTTGTTTAACGAAAATTAGACAGAGGTACATAAATTGTTAGTATTCGTAAACTCAGTTATGCAAACTACTAAGCTGGGGCTGATCCTGTTAACACCCCTAAAACACAGGTATGAAAAATACAATTTACTCTTAAAAGATTAATAAATTGGGTGAATTGACAATTTTACCCCTCACGTGAGGAGCATTGTGAGGAGCACGTGGGGAGATTTAACGGTTGTTTAACGAAAATTGGACGGAGGTACGTAAAGTGTTAGCATTCGTAAACTCAGGTATGCAAACTGTTAAGTTAGGGCTGATCTTGTTAACACTCCCAAAAACTGGTATGAAAATTGCAATTTACTCTAATTCTATATATCTAATATCGCATTAACCATTTAAAGGGTGTTCAATTAATCATTTATGGAGTTATTATTCGAATTCTAAATGTTTTGAAGCTAGTTTTGGAATCCAAAATAGTTTCAAATAAAACAATTTGAGTTCGAGTTAAAAAAAACATTGTGTCGTCGACCCTACAAAATTTACGTATTTTGATTGTAGTTGTTATGTGTTTTGACCTATTATTCATTTGAATAAATCATAGGTCGGCCTTAAATGTCAAATGACCAAAGTCTAAACTTTAACATAAAAAAATATAAGCTTAAAGTCGTAAAACGTTAAAAAGAAAGGAACAAACAAACATCCAAAACTGAAAGTAGCAAATAATTGCATACAAAACTTTCAAACCGGTAAGTGACAACAATCTTTTCGAATGAGAAATGTGCGACCCTGTTTCGAAAGATAGGTATTATCTTAATCAAGTCTATCTATTCGTTTCTCAGCCGGGATCGCACCTCAACCCTCTCAAGAGAAACCCCATTGTTGAAAAAACTCATTGGCTCAATTCTAAATAATTTTACTCAGAGCAAAACTTAAACTCATAAACTCTTTATATTTACATGTAATTAGTACATCAAATATCAAAATATAGGTAGTTAAACAAGTTTTTACCTATGATATGTGTATATATTTTTAATCGAATCAAATCAAGAATCAAAAATTCAAATTGATTGAAATATTAAATCAAATGCTGCTGAAAACTCGAAATTAGATTCGTATTGAATTTCAGGGATTTCAAGTATTATTCAAATACTACACCCCTAACTCCAACATCTAAACATTCACTTCTATTACACTTTTCATGTATTGTTAATATGTGATCAGTGTGAACGAAGCGAATCTTTTTTTTGCCTTGCTCGTCTTGTCTAGGGGTGTTCAACGAATCAAATTATGAATTCTTGAATTAATCGACACGAATTATTTGAGTTTTATGTTTATGAAGCTGGATTCGAATTTGATTCTACGTATTCAATTCATATTCGAATTCAATTCGATTTGAAATTAAATGCCAAATTTGTATCGAATCCAAAATAATCCAACAAACAAATAAAATATTGTAAGTTCACGCTTATAACTTACAAGTTCACTAATAAAAGGTGTATAGTGGGGAAATTGTAAATTAAACAAACAAATAAATAAAATAACTAAAAAGAAAATTAATATTACACAACTAAAAATAACAATTTAAAAATTTTAAAATATTAATTAAATAAGTACATGTATATAAAATAAATAATTAATATAAAATAAAAAATAAATAAGTACATTATATCTATGAATAAGTAAAATTATATGCACATTTTTAATGCGATGTAGAATCAAATCGAATCTAAAATCATAAATTCAAAATTCGATAAAAATCTTCGAATCTAATCGAATCAGAGTTTTCCAATCGAACTGAGTTTTAAGTTTTTCGAACCAGATTCAATTGCTAAACACCCTTAGACTCCTTTTGTCATTTTTATAACGACCAACTAATTAAAGCCCGGTTATCCTGGGTACCCCAATGACTCGACACTTGGAGAGACTCTGTATCGACTAAATCGTATTGGCGCATAACTAGTACCCACTTTAATCAACATGAGTTGGTTAATATGTTTTGTGTTAGCTTTCTAAACAAATGTTGAAAGTTGTCGAACCTAAGGTTTGACTTTTTAGAACCCACACATGATGTTTGTTTGCATGTAGATTATGTAGTTGGTTAGGGTAGTGGATCTTTATATCAATGTGTGATGTTTGTAGTTTTTATTATAAAACATACTTTATAAGTCTATTTATGTACTTTAACTTAAGTGAGATGAAAAGGCTATATATCCTTTATAGGCATAGCGTAGTTTCTCATCAACATGTGATGTTTGAAGTTTTTTATTATAAAACATACTTTATTACTCTATTTATACACTTTAACTTAAGTGAGATGAAAGAACTATATATTTACATAGACATAATTTAGGGAAGATTTCAAATACAAAATCTTATAAAACTAAAAGGTATAGAAAGTATTAAGATGTTAAAACGTGTTTTTTTAAATAAAATTAGGTTGGGGGAAAATTGGTATTATTCCCCCTTCTCAAGTTCTACCTTTTTTAAATACTCATAATTTTTATATTTAAAAAAAAAATTACATCATAAAAACGCGTATTTTTAAATCTTTAAAATGCTTATAATGTTGATATATAAAAACATTTTTTTAACTCATTGTGTAATTCCGTCATATCATTGTGTAATTCCGTCATATCATTGTGTAATCTTCTTAATTGTTTAGTATTACACAATTATCTGATGAGTAATACACTTGTGTTATTAAAAATCATCTTTTAAGAAACACAATGCGTAACACAATGGTAAAAATTAGACACAATTGGTAACACAATGTTCAGCACTATACTTGATAATTAGTAATAAACATAATGAGCTGCTTAATTAGTATTACACAATGATATAATCAGAATTATACAATGAACTAAAAAACGAAAAGAGTTACATTTTTAGCATTGCGTTATAAGAATCATAATTTAAAAAACACAATGCATAACACAATAATCAACACTAGACCAATGGGTAACATAATAACCAACACTAGACTCGATAACTAGCAATAAACACAATGAGTTGGTTGGCGAATATTACACAATAACCTGATCATGATTACACAATGAACTGAAAAAAACGTAAAAATAGATTTTCAACATTGTGTTATTTGAAAATCACCATTTAATTAAACACAATAGTTAACATTAGACTCAATGTGTAACATAATGAATAACACTAGAGTTGATGATTAGCTATAGACACAAAAATATACTTGATTAGCATTATACAATGATTTGATCAGTATTACACAATGAACTGAAAAAATAAAAATTACATTTTTAATATTGTGTTATTTAAAAATTATTATTTTTAAAAAATATGATGCATAACAAAATGGTTAACATTAAACACAATGGTCTGATATATATTACATAATGAAATGATATTACACAATAAGCTAACAAATATTACACAATGAGCTGAAATAACGTGAAAAAAACTTCGTTTTTTATGTATCAAAATTATAGACATTTAAAGATTAAAAAACGTTTATTTTTATGGTGTATTTATTTGGAAAATAATGTTGTATGTAAAAGTTAAAAACATTTTTAAAAAAATGTGAAAATTGGAAATGTGGTTAAGATAAAAATACCATTAGCCTATAATTTAAAGTTTCAGTTAATTAATATTATGTCACTGGATTTTCTTAGCCCTTAAATCTAAGATATAATGCTAATCATTCTTACCCTTTTTAATTTTTTTCTCCATTATTACAATAACCCCTTTTTATAATCCTATTGGAGCATGATTTATGTGTTTACATCAACCATCTGATTTTTTAACGAAACTAACTAAAGTGTACTTGATACGATAAGATGACTTTAATATACCGTTTGTCAAAATAATGTTGAAATCAATCGCACTAAAACAAATGGATATGATTAACATTCATTCCAATGTTTAAATATACTGATTATTCAAGTAAGCGCTTAGAACTTATTAACTTGATATTTGATATAAGTACTCAATTCGTCACATAGACATAATACACATCGTTTGATCGACTAACTTTAGGCACATATATGTGAATTTATACCCAACATTTTTCTCCTAAATAAATAAATTATGGCGATTCAAGAATATCATATAATTAACCGTTGTCCCCAAGGGGATAGATTGGTGGTAAAGGTTTGTTTCCCAACCAAATGGTTGCGGGTTCAAATTCCAAGGTTTGTAGGATTTGTGAATTTATTGGCAATAG
>BJCM01200739.1:0-16787 GCA_018326385.1 Flaveria bidentis
AGGATCATGAAGTTCAATTTTCTTTCTTGGTGTCTAATAATAAGGACAGTTAGAAGCAATGTGTCCATATGTTCCACAATTGTAGCATGATCTACTTTCGACATGTTGGTTGAACTGTTTCTGTGGGGAAGTGTATGACACATGTGTAACTTTAGTCTGTTTGGGTTTTGACACTTCTTGTTTAGATGTTTTATCTTCTTTAACAAAATTAGTTGTTAGAACCTTTTTAACATCTTTACCCTTTTGTTTATTTGGACTTAGACATGGTGCACGTGATTGGTTAACTTGTTTGGTCTTTTCGGATTTAGAATTAGATACGTTTGACCCTGACTTTACCTTAACCCTTTCAAATTGTTCATCCAAATTAACAATAGGCATATTAACTTTTGACTTTAAAGTGGTCTCCTTTTGTTTAGTGACAGATTCAATAGGTTTACTTGTGGAATCTGGATCACTTATAAAAGGAGTGAACACCACATGATCATTGATTAGGTTATTATTAATTGGTTTGCATTTAGCATTCAATAAGGTCTCATGTGGCGGTGGAACTACTTTGTAACCCAAACCCTCCCCGTTGTTGCGTTCTCTCACTAAGTGCTGAACTATGTGAGAAGAACTAGTCCAACTGTGCAGTTTTTGTTTTAAGAAATTTACTTCGACTTCTAAAACTGCTTTTTGTTTCTTAGTTTCTTCTAGGGAGTTTAAATAGAAATTTATGTCATTCACTTGCTTTTTGTCATTCACTTGGTCATCATCCAAAACTTCAACACAAGCAATGTTGGATTCTCCTGGAGATACAAAGCGAAAGGTCCACTCTTGCCCATCATCGTCTTGTGCAGTCAAGGCCTTACGATCCTTGCTTGACGATGTAGCCCCATTTATGGGTTTATCTTGACGGTTGAAGGTGGAGAATGGATTACCATTACTTATTTTCTTGGGCTTTACCCATTCACGCTTGAAATGCCTCTTCTCTCCATAGTTAAAATAGGTAACTTTGGTTTCATTGAAACCAAAGGTAGTGTCTTTGGTGGCTATCAAGTTCTGTCCTGTTTTCTTCACAAACTTCTTCGCCCTTTGTACAACACTAGCCAATGCCCACATGATATCCATTCTTTCGTGTTCAGTTTCATCTACCTGCTCGTAGTCTTCATTAGCGAGATGGCAGTTTCCAATCTTCCCTGCAACTAGATCCATATGCTCCTTTCCTACCTCTACAGTCACATTACCGAGATTCTCGATCTTCAATTTCATAGCATTGGCTTCAGGTGCTAAGTATTGGATTTAATATGACCCTAACATGTCAGATCCTGAAGCAATACTTAGGATGGAGCAGCCGAACTCAACACGAATGCTGTTTGTAGTGGTGCTTCAGACAATTTTGGTTGAGGAGTTGAGTTGTAAAGTGACGGGTTCTGATCATATGAACCTTTTTGAGACCTGTACTTCATCCTCAACTCTTCCTCACTTAGCTTCAGAATAAAATCGTTGATATCCAACTTTGACAGCATATCATTCTGTCTAAGGTTTGACACAAACGAAACCCACTTTTCTTGCAATCCATCTGTGAAATTCGACACCTTGTCTTCCATGGACATAGTAACCCCATGAGTGTGCAGCTCACTCATCAAGTGGTAGAAACAGTCGATGATGTCATCTAGGCTCTCTTTTCCTATCGAAGAGAAGTTATCAAACTCATTCTTCAAAGCCTTTGCCTTTAATGCCTTCAACGTCGCATTCCCGTCATACCGTTTTTCCAGGGCATCCCATAGCTTCTTGGCTTGCTTGTTCTCAGAAAACTGATGGAATATATCATTAGGAATTGACTGAGTTAACAAAGCATACACCTTCTTCTTTTCATTATACTTTACCTTCTAGCTATCAGTCATGCCACCTAAGGTAAGTTTTACTCTGTCAGCACCAACCGGCATGCTATACCCAGTTTCGATTGATTCGCACAGATTAGGATCAACTCCATTTAAATATATATCGAACCTTTGCTTCCATTGTGGGTAATCATCTAACGTTATGAGCTTAGGGGGCTTATTGTGATTACCAACTTCATTTTCCAGAAGCAATAGATTCTGGATCCGTGAATCCCTACCGGTAGTGAAAGCTGAGTATTAATCTTCAATTAGTATTAACTTTGAATTTCAAAAATAAAATTTTTCACTTGTGCGAATGGAGAGGTCCGAATGAATCAATCTTGCGATTGAACAGATGCGGTTGAGCCAGTCGTGCGATTGGACAAATACGGATGAACAGTCGCGCGATTTGGCAGATGCAGATGAACAATGCGAATGAGATTGCTCAGTCGTACAAATGGATGTGTGAATAAGTTCAATCGTGCGTATGGGAGATGCGAATGAGTTCAGTCGTGTGATTCAGTCAATTGTGCGACTGAAGGCTGCTGGTTTTGAAAATTCGAGTGTTTTTGGTACTTTGACACACAAACAGGTATTTTTACAAACCCTAATTTGCCGTAAGCCAAAAAATATGAACTTTTAGATCAGGAGACATCGAAAACACTGTTTTAACCAAAAAAAAATGATGTTTTTGAATGAAAAAATACGATTTTTACACCAAATCGATCGAATTACACGCAAAATCAAGAGCCAAAGCTCTGATATCCCTTGTTAGGGGACCGTGTACTATGGAGTACTAACTGATTCTGGGTGTATACCAACTCAAATAGTGTGGAATCCTATTTGATTGGCGATCCAATCAAGGAGAACACAGTTTAGATCAATCTAACAATGAATGAAACGTTAAGAATGATTAGAGAACGATCAACTGTGATCTATGAACTTGAACTGGTGTTCTTCAGTCTCTAGACGGCTAGGGTACAATTATGTGCGTAGCTATTCGAATTGTTACATTTTCCCATAAATTAAATGGTATTTATAGGTTAAGGTCTTCCAATCGTATCGTGCGACTGAATCATGCGGTTAATACATCCCCACGACTGAGGGTTCAATCATGCGATTGATCTAATCTTATATCTCAATCGTGCGACTGGTCCATTATCCTGATTCAGGCATGCGACTGGTTCATTAGCATGAAGTATTCATGCGTATGGTCCATTAGCATGGTCCATTCGCATGATAACTTCACACGATTAAGTTTAAACACATTTCTCAACCATTATTGACTAAGAACTATGTAAACAACCACAAACCTATAGAGTTAGTTCAATGTGTATTATTACACATTAAACAATGAAATATTAAACATTATACCTATTCGATTACATATATGTAAGACATGAAAGACATATTACATTAAGCTCCTAAACTAGGTACACATGTATCAACAAGATTGATGTAGATCAGAAATTCATGACCGCCATCCAAACTACTCTTCCAAACTACTCTTCCAAACTCTATCTACAGAGGCTTCAAGATGCGCAAAACTGCTAAGCAACTATGGGACGCACTTAATCTTATGTATGAGGGGTCAAATGAAACAAAAGGGAACAAGAAAGATATCTAGGAGCAGTATTTTGAGAATTTTACCATGAAGATAGGTAAAACCATGACTCAACAATATTTTAGGTATGTTGAAATTATGGATACTCTAATGGATGTTAGAGTAACTCTTGAGAAAATGGACATTGTGAGGAAGTTCATGTCCTCTCTTGCTAGACAATGGATACAATATTGTGTGGTTATTAACAGGATTGAAAACCTAAAGACACTTACTTTTACTGAGTTGTATAGTATCCGCAATGGATACAAGATGGAGATGAGCATGCAAAATTCGTGTGGCAACTCCAAAAATTAGTAGAATTCAACCCTTCATATGGTTGAAAAGGATTCAGAGAACCACAACATTATCTCATTTGCTACCCTGAAACCTCACAAAAGGGTCTTTTCAACACCTTCTTGAAGACACCAAGGGAGATCTACATCCGAGGAAGCCCAATCCAAAAGATAAGCTCTTCTCAAGCCTTTGTGTCTATTGATGAAAGCAGTGGCAACTTCCTCTTCACTCTTGAAGATTTGAATTGTATCCATCCAAATGATTTAGAGTACATGGAGATAGTCAAACAAATGGCTTTTCTTAGTCACAAAACCAAGAAGTTATATAAGAGGACAAGTAAGAAGTTTCTCTACAATGTAATAAGTGGAAAGTTTAGGTTGGACAAAAGCAAGGTGAAGTGTTAAAACTATAACCAAAATGAAACGCTTTGCTAGAGTGTGCAAGGCACCAAAGACAAATGGTGCCCAAGCACAAACCAGACCAAACTACACTGATGGAGTTCCACAGACTAAGAAGCCCAAGCAACATGCTATAGTCGCTGTTGAAGAAGGAGTCTTTGACTGAAGCTTTGAGATTTAAGATGCATGTCTAAACCCAACATTGATGGCTGATCATGAAGAAGCCAAGGTACTGGAACATCTTTGTATTCTCGAATGTATTGCTAAACTTAATAGATATATGTCTTGTAACATGTAGATGAGATCTGACCTTAAGTCTTTAAACATGTTAAAAACTAATTTTAAAAGAGCTAAAATGATTACAAACTTCACATCAAAGATCTAGAAAAAAAACCATTTCAACTTTTAAGCATGAACATACTAATTACAACACTTGGATCAAAGGTCTCATTACCAAGTTAACTGAATGCCAGGTTGAGCTTGTGATCAGCAAAGCCAATGTAGAAAAAATGTGTTCTTGAAGAAGAGACCTTCAAGAACATAATATCCATATCTTTGCAAACAAAGATTTGTTATCAGAATAAGCAGGGACTAAGATATAATGAGATAGCTCCACCACACACTCTACTATCTATAAAATATCTAAGGTGTGGAACTTGATAAGATGAGCTTCTCTTCACAGACCCCATTCAAGAAAATGATGAAAATGATGAGGAAATAGTGAAAGATGGATCTGAAATGAGTGAAGAAGATCATCCTACGAAGGGGCTTTATTCTCCTAAGAAGAGGAACGAACCAACGATAACCAAATCTTAAACGAAAAACTTGATAAGAACAGCCAAGAGAAGATCAAAGAAAGCTAAAAAGATTAATGCCACCTTCAAATCCAAGTAGAAACAATTCTTCATCTCTATAGGATTTATAGTGTTAATGGCTGAAGACTTGACTATGGAATTTAATACCAGGACTTCTAGTTCGTGTCCAACTCAACCCTATGAATAAAAGAAGGTTGGTCTGTTATGTACCACTGTTACACAACCCAAATCATCCAGTTCCAAGAGCAAGCCTCGCCCTAAGAACTTGTTGCTTCATTTGTGAAGATAAAGATGGAGGACCTGTTAGGACGACCATGACAAATTCAGCTCCAATGGTAACTAACCCTACAGATGGTGTTCTTGTTAGCATAACTATAACAAATTTAGCTGATACACCTAAGGTGCCTTAAATTTCTAGCTCAAAGGCACAAAACTCAAATGAAGGAACCTACAATGCTAGAAGGAATGCAGGTGGTGATAATGATCAAGAATTTCTTGATGCTTATAACCAGTCCATAGAAGACAATATTAATGATGTTACACACTCACTAGATCAAGCATTTCATGATAAATGTGTGGATGTGGTGGGTAACACTCCATTGGTAGATATGAATTTCACAAATTTGGATCTATCCAATCAACTTGTTATGATTCCTTAACTTAAGATCCACAATTTACACCTTACCACCAACATCATTGGAGATGTTGACATAGGGGTGAGAACAAGAGGAGAAACGCATGACAAAAATATTTGTCTCTACTCTCGTTTCTTATCCTAGATAGAGCACAAGAACATTGATGAAGCTTTGAAGGATGGTAGTTAGATTAAAGCAATGCATGAGGAGATGCTTCAAATCAAAAGACAAAAGGTTTGGAACTTATGTCCTCTTCCTCCAGGGAAGACCACTATAGGTACCAAATGGGTAATTAGGAACAAGAACTATAGTAGAGGACTTGCCATCAAGAATAAGGCTTGAATATTTGTTCAAGGATACACACAAGAATAGGCTGATGCACCTAAATCGTTCAAAGTCCTTCCTGCATGCAACTCTGTTCACTCACCAACTTACATTAGTTGGTGAAAAGGTCCATGCTTTTGGTAACTGTACATTAAGGTCTTGAGTTTATGCTTTATACTTTTTGTACTTTTATCCTTTTTATAATATATTTGGATGCGAGCTATGGCATGTCATAGTCACTAGTCAAAAGGCAATATGTCTTTTGAGTCTACATTTGATTTTGTTGTCTAGTTCAAATGTTTCTAGGCGGTCTTCTAAGTGTGGCCGACAGTAGGATGTAGTATAAAGTATCTTAGGTCCTTGTAAATTTCCTTTATGCTTAACACTTGTAAAAGAACTTGAGGGTAATATACGACATTCTTGAAAACCATATACTTGTGTTGTTCTATTTCTTGTTCTATCTCATATTTCCTTGTGTTTTAAGTATCAATATAGTGTGTTACCAGTTCCCTATTTGATCTATCTAGTGTTCTTAATCAACTCTCCTTATTTTGTGTTTATGTAGTATTGGCCATCCCCTCTAACGATCCTACAATTGGTACTATAGCATTCCATGCTCTTGATTGTAAGATCTCACTATCTTAAGATCTCTCACATATACAAAATAATTAACATCTCAAATGGCAGCTCTCACTAAAGTTGAAAAAGAAACTGGAACCATGACAAAGTCCCCACTGATCACTCCAAAAGACTTTGACACTTGGTGCCAATGGATGGAAGGGTTCATCAAGTCACAAGACTCCAGGATGTGGGAATCTGTTGTCTTAGGACCTCACATACCAAGCACCTCTTCAACTACTACTGGGGGTGGTATGATTCCAAAAGATATGGCTGACTATTCAAAAGAAGACATGAAGAGAATAGAGATTTATCAGAAAGCCATGACATCCCTTCAAACTGCTATTTCAAACTCCATATACAGAGGCTTCAAGAATTGCAAAATAGCTAAACAACTATGGGATGGACTGAAGCTGATATATGAGGGTTAACTAAAGCCAAGGAGAACAAGAAGGATCTTATAATCAATTTGAAAACTTCAAACTCAAAGCAGGTGAAACCGTAACTCAACAATACTTTAGGTATGTTGAGATTCTAGACACTTTAATGGATTGTTGGAGTGACTCTTGAGAACAGGGACATTGTAAGGAAGTTCATGTCCTCTCTTCCTAAAAAATGGATACGTTATTTTGTTGTAACCAAGAGAAATTAGAACCTTAATACTCTTACTTTGATAGAGTTGTATGGTATTCTTAGTGGATACTAGATGGAGATGAATATGCAAGGTTCATTAGGTAAATCTAGAAAACCACTGAGTTCAACCCTCCATGTGGTTGAAACGGATAGTATAGAACCACAACATCATCTTATATACTACCCTAACAACTCACAAAAAGGTCCTTTCATCACCTTCCTAGAGACACCAAGAGACAGTTACACTCAAGGAAGCCCATTCCAAAAAATAAGCTCTTCACAAGCCTTTCTGTCTTCTGATAAAATCATAGGAAACTTTCTCTTCACCCTTGAAGATCGGACTGTATCCATCTAGTTGACTTTGAATACATAGAGATAGTTCATCAAATGACTCTTCTCACTCGTAGAGCCAAGAAGTTCTACAAGAGGACAAGAAGGGGGTTTCTAAGCAATGCAACCAATGGAAAGTTTAGTTTGGAGAAAAGCAAAATAAAGTGTTACAACTTTAACTAGATGGGTCACTTTTCAACGGAGTGCAAGGCACAAAGGACAAATGGTGGTCAAGCATAAGCAAGCCAAACTACCCTGAGAGCCACCCGAAATGAAAAGCCAAAGCTGCCAGTTGTAGTTGTTGTTGAAGAAGGAGGCTTTGGTTGGAGCTTTCAGGTGGAAGATGAATCTCCCAATCAAGCACTTATGATAGACCATGATGAAGCTAAAGTATTGGAACATCTCAGTATAACTGAATGCATTGCTAAAGTTAATAGATACATGTCTTACAACTTTGATATGAGATCTGATCTTGAATCTCTAAATATCTTAAAATCTGATTTCAAAAAAGCTAAAAATGATTATAAACTAAATATCGAGGACTTAATAAAACCCATTTCAACTCTTAAACATGAACATCCTAACTACAGGACAGTTCAAAAGAGCTTGTGATCAATAAAGCCAAGGTAAAAAAATGTGTTCCTGAAGAATAGACCTTCAAGAAAATAATACCTCATCATTGCATGCAAAAATTTGTTATCAAAATAAGGAGGGACTGGGATCTAGGGAGATAGCTCCACATATAATCTTGTCTGTAAGATATCCTAGGTGTGGAAATTGTGAAGATGAGCTTCTCCTCATAGACCCCATGACTGAAGAGGATGAAGAAGAGTTAGTGAAGGATGCGTATGAGAAGAGTGAAGAAGAGCATTCTATGAAGGGTCATTATTCTTCTGAGGAGAGTAAGAGAGTTGGGATCACCAAGTTAAGAAGGAGGAACTTGATCAGGAAGGTCAAGTGGAAGTCCAAGAAGGCTCAAGTGATCAAGGCCACCATTAACTCTAAGCAGAAACAAGTTTTTATCTCTACTGGATTTGAGGTAGTTAAGATTGGAGACACAAACTTGAACTCTAGTACCAGGAGTTCTAGTTCATCTTCAAATCATCCCAACAACATGAAGAAGACTGATCAATTGTGTACCACTACTACATAATCTAAACCATCCAACTCCAAAGGTAGTTCTCACTCTAAAGGAATAGCCATAGCATCTGCAAAGATGAAGATGGAGAAGGAAAGTGATCACGTTCAGCATTGTTCACAAAAGAATACTCTTATGAAAAAGAAAATGGATGGTATTATGTGTGGGAGTACTTCACATCTAGCTGAGGATTGTCCCCACAATCCAAAAGGTATTATCCACATGATCAAGAAAGAGGCTTCTAAGAATTTGAAGAAGAAGAAATCTTAGAAAGGAAAATCTTTTACTTTCGGAAGCTCCAAATTAAAAATGAAGACAAGTGGGAAATTTCATTTGAAAGAAAATTTGGTGTCCGAAGAAAGGAATACTTTCGAAGCACAGAAGGATGCTTCAGTGTTAGCAAGATCTTTCGAATGTTCAATCATCAAAACTTCTGAAGTTATCAAAACTTCAAAGTATTGAAGGTCAAGTCTAAGCTTCCAAAGGTGGTGTGGATGATAAAGAAAGACCAAGTGGCTGAGAGTTCTTCTTCAACATCAACAAATTATCCTCAAAACATGACAATAGGATCAATTACTGTTGCATTGTCTTCAACTTCTTTTGATGAGCCCAAGACCAATATGGCTTGGTTTTTCTAAATATAACTAACCATCTCTTTTGTGCAAGAACAACTCAAGACAAATAGAAATGTATAGATCATTGATAGTGGTTGTTCCAGGCACATGGCAGGCACTGGGTCACTACTCGAAAATTTTGAGAAAATTGATGGAGTGCCAGTTGCTTTTATAGGATATGCTAGTGGTTACATTACAGGAAGGGGCTTGGTCACAAATGGTAAGGCCAACATTGAGAAGCTAAACTTTGTCAAGAAGCCTGAGTGCATTGTTCATTGTTCATTGTTCTCAACTTTCTGATTAGAGTCATAACATGCTTTTTACTAACCATGAGTACATTGTTCTCAGGCCTGGGGTGGTCATTCCTCATGAGAATATCCTGCTCAGAGCCCCCAGAAAAAGGAATATGTACAAGATGGATTTGCAAGAAAGATCTCCCTCAGGAGAAGTTTCATGCTTTCTATCTAAAGCCAATAGTGATGAGTCTCTACTCTAGAATAAAAGAATGTGCCATATAAACTTTAAGCACATGAATAAATTAATAGGAACGAAACTCCATCACTACTCCCCTATAATTATTACATTTGGATCTCTTTGGCCCCACTAGTGTAATGAGTCCAGGAAGGACCTCTTATTGTTTAGTGATCACATAGGAGTTTACAAGATTCACTTGGGTCTTCTTTGTTAGAACTAAGGATGAAACCCCTAGGATGAAACCCCTAGGATTCTAAAGAATTTCATCTTATAGATTGAGAATCAATATGATCATAAGGTCAAAACCATAAAATGTGATCAAGGAACTAAATTTAAGAACCAAACCCTTAATGCATTTTGTGATGAAAAGAGTATTACAAGACAATATAGCACTCCAAGGACTCCTTAGCAATGGTGTTGCTAAGAGTAGAACCATGACAATTAATGAAGCTGGAAGAACTATGTGTCTGACTCTAAACTGCACATCACCTTCTGGGTAGAGGCAGTTAACACTATTTGATATGTGCAAAATAGTTTTTTAATAGTTAAGACACATGGTAAAACTTCTTATCAACTTTGGCATAAGAGGAAACCTTTCATTGGTTTTCTCAGGTCATTTGGATGTCCTTGCACCATCTTGAATACCAAAGATCGAATTGCAGAGTTTGATGAGAAATTAGATGATGGACATTTTATTGAATACTCTTCCTAACCCAATGCTTATAGAGTATACAATCTTAAAACTAGAGTAGTTGAGGAGTTAGCCAATGTGACTTTCAATGAGTACACTCCCAGTGTGAAAGGTTTTGGTCAAGATTGGCTATTTGATCTTGATTTAGTTACAAACTGTTTTAATAAATCTTGTGAGAATGTTTCAAGATTTACAAATATACTACCTATAGGTGATCCTGATCTAAGATTTGAGTTGAGAAGACCATCAAGCTCCAATTGTAACTAACTCTGTTAAAATGAAGTTTCCATTAGCATAATGATGACAAATTTAGATGATACATTTAAAATGCCTTTAAATTCCAGCTCAGAGGATCTACATCTAGATAAAGAAGCTTCAAATGTAGAAGATCTTGGTGGTGGTGAAAGTGATCAAGAATTTCTTGAGGCTGACAATCACTCTATTAAAGACAACATCAATGACGTTACACACTCATTGGATCATGTCTGTCTTTATAAGTGTGCTGATATGGTGGGAGAAACTTTATTGTCTAATCTAAATTTCTCTAATGATTCACAAGCCTGATCCTACCACAAACATCATTAGAGATGTTAAATCAAGGGTACAAACAAGAGGACAAGCCCATGATGTAAATGTTTGTCTTCACTCTTGTTTCTTATACTAGATAGAGCCAAAGAAAATTGATGAGGCTTTAAAGGATAGTAGTTGGGTTGAAGCTATGCAAGAGGAACTGATTCAATTCAAAAGGCAAAAGGTTTGAAACGTATATCCTCTTCTTTAAGGGAAGACTACCATAGGAACCAAATGAGTGTTTAGGAATAAGAAGGATGATAGAGGATTGCTCATAAAAAACAATGCTAGAATAGTTGTTCAAGGATACAGACAAGATGAAGCAATTGACTACTAATATGTCTTTTGCTACATCCAAGGATTTAATGTCTACCAACTTGATGTCAAGTGTGTTTTTCTTTATAGCGTGATTGATGATGAGGTGTATGACAAACAACCACCTGGGTTTGCAATTCTCTTTGGCCCCACTAGTGTAATGAGTCTAGGAAGGACCTCAAACTGTTTGGTGATCACAAATGACTTCACAGTGTTCACTTGGGTCTTTTTTCTTTAAACTAAGGATGAGACCGTTGAGATTATGAAAAATTTCATCTTAAAGATTAAGAATCAATATGATTAAGAAGGTCAAAACCATAAGATGTGATCAAGGAATTGAGTTCAAGAACCAAATCCTTGATACAATTTGTGATGCAAAGGGTATTAAATGACAATATACTGCTCCTAGGACTCCTTGGCAAAAAGGTGTTGTTGAGAGGAGAAATAGGACACTAATTGAAGCTGCAAGAACTATGTTGTCTGACTCTAAACTGCCCATCACTTATAGGCAGAAGTAGTGAACAATGCTTCTTTCAATCAACATAGCAAGCAATGATGACTGCTTTCGCCCAGAAGGTGATGGGTAGCTTAGAGTCGGACAACATAATTCTTGCAACTTTAATCAGTGTCATGTTTCTCCTCTCAGCAACACCGTTTTTCTGAGGAGTCCTTGGAGCACTATATTGTCTTTTAATTCCCTTTTCTTCACAAAATAAATCAAGGATTTGATAACTGAATTCAGAAACTTGATCACAGCTTATGGTTTTGACCTTGTGATCACATTGAGTCTTATTCTTAAAGATGAAATTCTTCAGAATCTCAGGCGTCTCATCCTTAGTTCTAAAAAAGAAAACCCGAGTAAATCTTGTAAAGTCATCTATGATTACCAAAAATTAAGATGTCTTTCCTAGACTCATTACACACTTAAGGCCATAGAGATCCATATGTAATAGGTGTGTGGGAGTAGTGATGGTGTTTCTTTCTTTTGGCTTGTGAGATACCTTGCTTTGTTTTCCTTTCAGGCATGCCTGTTAGGATCGTGTGTTGCATGAAATACTAACGGATAAACATGTATACCAAATCAAATACTACGGAATCCTATTCGATTGGTGATCCAATCAGTGAGAACCCACGTAGAAACAATTGTAGATTGAATCTAAATGTTAAGAACGATTGGTAATTGATCTAGTGCGATCTATGAACTTGGAACAGGTTCTTAGAAGTCTTTGGACGACTAGGGTACGATTTAGTACGTAGGTATTCGAAGTGTTCCGTTTTCCACGATTTAAGTGGTATTTATAGGTTAGGGTTTCTCGTTCGGGAGACTGAACCATTAGCATGGTTCAGTCGTGCGATTGAGTCATGCGGTTGATCCATTCGCACGACTGAGTGTTCAGTCGTGCAACTGAGTCAATCTCATGTTACAATCATGCGACTGATCCAGTCTCCTAGTTCAGCCGTGCGACTGGTTCATTAGCATGAAGTTGTTCATGCGTATGGTCCATTAGCATGGGCCATTCACATGAGAACTTCATATGACAACCACACTTGTTCATAGATACACCATTATTTGACTAAGATTAATTCAAACAAACTTAAACCTATATAATTAGTTCAATATGCGTTAATAAATAATAAACATTCATACATTGAATCATTAAACATTAAGATCATTCATCATATAATATGTTTCATTCAACTCACATATTTCAATTACATTGACAGACATATTACATTAAGATCGTAAACTAGGTACACATGCATCTACAAACTCCCCCTTGGACCTAGTTTCTATCATTGTCTTGCATTCTTCATTAGCTCGTCGAACTTCTTATGCCTGTCCTGAATTATGGCTCCTGCGTGTATCTCAAAAGCAAAGCAGAGTCTTATCACATTCTGAAATTGGAGGGCCTGCACAATATCCTGTAGATCAAAGAACAAAGGGCACTGTATAAAGTATCAACATCATTCGCAGACAAGTGGGTTAGCCACATTGGGTGAAATAACCTGATGGTCTCCATTTGGCTCTCTTTCTGTAATACTATGACCGCTTCTCCTGTTCGCCAATCATAATACAACCACTTGAAGTGGGGAGTGAAGTCCTATGGCATTTCCCTCATAGGCATCTTCGACATAGTACGAGGAGGACTCCACTTCAACACCACTTTGGGTTTCCCAGTCCTTGGGTCCACCTCTAACCTCTGAATGTATCTCGTTGGTTGTTGTGGCTTGAAGTTAACCCATCGTGTGTGGTATTCTCTCTTTACTACATTATCAAACTAGCCGGACATCTTCCTGGGATTAGCATACAGTAGGTCCAGGCGTGCCAACTGGTTTAGCTCAAAACCAGGGAGAGTCTTCAGATTATGTGGAAATCTAAAGTACTGATTCCCTTCTCCCACTTTACAGCATAAACATTTAGATCCTCCAAGTAAGCCCATGCTATAATCTTGCCAAACACCTTAAGATGCTTCTTAACTCTGTAGAGCTTAGTGTAGGCACTTGGTTTCGGCGCAGTGCGTTGGGCACGGATCTATACAAAACACGCCGCCCATTCAGCCTTTTTGGTCTCAACATCTACATCCAAGTCTTGGGCTTGGCTATCAGATTTCTCAGTCTCCCTTTCCATCGTATCCAATATAGCATATAAACCACTGTCGAGTGTGTCACCAAAATCGGGAACCACATTTCACTCTCGATCAGTATATTCAGGATAGTGATGTGCTATGATGTCTTCAATCTCTATCTCATCAACATCATGGAGCTCGTCATCACTAGCAACATCAACGATAGGGACATCTTTGACAAACTCATCCAGGTTTAAACGAAACATCTCTGTTAGTTGCTCATCAGTGAGGTCATGGATGATTTCTCCTTCTTCGGGAGCATAGTTCACTGACCTCCTGACTATCCCTTGCAGATCAAGAATCATAGTGAACCGAGTCTTGATCTGCTGCAGGACAGCAACATTGTTATCATCTCTTTGAAAGTTGGATTTGCTTGATTTGAAACATATAATACATCATTCATCAGTAGATAATCAAGACAGTAGACATTAAATATATACATAAACATTCACGCACATAAGTCTAATACAATATTCTAGTACACATGATTTAAATTACATAAACATCTATCCATTACATTTGTCCTGAATCATGTGGTTCTCTACTGTCGGGGCTGATGTCGAGGCACCCTGATTTTGATTTCTTTTGGTCCGCCTCTCATTAGCTTCTTAGGCACCCAAAGCAGATGGATCCCCTTCACCTTCATCATCTCCACCATTCACATCATCACCTCCATCTATATCATCACCTTCATCATCACTATCATCATCATCATCATCACTCTTATCATCATCACCAACATCACCATCTCCCTCTCGGATCTTCACAGACTCATCCTTAGATCCCTTGAGCTTAAGCATGATTGTTTTGTTAGAAGCTTCCAACTCCTCTATCCTTTGTGCTGAAGTGGACGTTTTGCTGCTGGAGTTGGGCAATTTGCTAAGCTTGTTGTGTGATCTACTGTGCTTGGGTAGCGTATAGCTCCACAAGCTGACGTAGGTTGGCAGTCTTCTCTTCATTAGCAGCCAACAACTTCAGCACCATATGGTTTAGTGTTGACAACTGTTCCTCTACCCCAAGGGGAGGTAGAGATGATCCTTTAGGGAATGTCGGATGGGATGATGGTCCGGCTTGGTGGCTAGGGGTGGTGGTGGTGGTGGTAGTGGTGAATATTGGGGGTGGTGATGGGTGAGCAGTAGTGGTGGTGGATGGGATGTGGGTAAGTGGAGGAGTGGGTGTGGTAGTGGTGTGAGGGGTGGTAGTAGTGGGGGTAGGTGGAATGGTAGCAGTGGTGGTGGTAGTGGTGGATGTAGTGGCTGAGGTCAAAGTAAACTTCTGTCTCTTACCCTTCTTGCCATAGGGGTGAGCCATTCTCTTCTTCCTTGTGCCTTTAGGCACTCATGCTCCCCCTTGGCTACAAGGCGGGTCCGAGGTATAGGAGGGATCTGAATCAGCAATAGCATCCCCGGACTCCCCTGGGAGTCCACCAACCGCCCTTAAACCTCTCTTTATGGCAACCATCTTGCTGCCCACAGTCCTCGTTAGAGGCTCCTTATCACTCTCCTCCTCCTCATCTGGAGGGCAAAAGTCCTGATGGAAACTAGCGGTAGTGGCTTCTCCATGAGCGGGTGGTGGAGGTATAACATGTGCGGTGTTGGCCCTAGAAGTAGCGGGCCTAAAGTCTCCACCGATGTCACCGTCGTCGTCGGAGTCATTAGATGGAAGAACAATCTGCTCAACATCTAAGTCACTCTCCTCATGGTGCCCTTTACGCCTAGCCGACGCCATGTAATTTGTCCAAGCCAGGTGCCCGAAGAGTCTTTTCACAGGGGGTTTGACTTGCTTTGCCCTGTACACCGTCATGCGGCCCAAGGTCCTATCATCAATCACCTCCAGACCTACCGCATCGTGGCTCTCCTTAGGCAAGGCAGGAAACTTCTCATCAATAATCATCTGTAAGAATCTTGGATACATACAGAAGCCCTCATTGCCTTTGGCCTCAAGGTTCTCTATGAGGTAGGCAAATATCATTGTGGAAAAACTAACGGGGTGTTTGAGCACCAGTGCCACGTAGGCATTCTAGATCTTGTCTAATAGGTCATCAAAGCCACCCCTCCTCGATTCCATGCACTTAAGTATCACATGCGCCAAGTACTTAAACTTGGGACACAGGTTGCTTTTGTTAAGCACCCCTGGATTGACGTCCCCTGCGTACTTCATCCTGAGGAAGCACCCCCTCACCGTGACTTGGTGTAGCCTGGTCGGGTGATCTGCATCATCACCAGATCTAGTACTCGCCGAATATCTTAAGCATTCACCTCGATAACCTGCCCAAAAATAGTGCTCTGGATGCAGTAGGGCTCATGAGATCGATCAACCGATTCTCCCTCCCAGAAGGCCTGCTGCATAGACCTGTAGGGGGTGCACGGTGTAGATATAGCTCTGTGGATCCGGGATCTCTTTAAGAAGCCTATGATGCCAGCAAACTCGGCATCGTTCCGAGTTATGGCGTCCAGATGAGCACAAATGTTGTGCTTGGTGTTTATGGTCCACCTATCAGCCATCAATATGTAACACATGGAGCATACAAGTTAAATCATCACACAACAGAAACCATTTTTAATTAACCTGTTTGAAATCATTCTGGTTCAATTATGCGATTGAACCATACGACTGAGTTCATTCGTTTGACCTAATATGTGACTAGATACAGTCGGGTGACTGGTCATCAGATTGAGTTTAATCGGGTGACTGAGCCTGTGATTGGGTCAGTCGGCCGACTGAGCTCATTTGTATCATTCATTCGGCTGATTGAGTCATTCGTCTAGCTCAGTCGTGCAATTGTAGTTCCTCCGGGTGTCCAGTCGCATTACCCACTATTTGTTCGATTGAAATTCGAATTTTGA
>BJCM01200741.1:0-16149 GCA_018326385.1 Flaveria bidentis
ATACTAATATTTTTAAAATACACTTTCGGATTTTAATGCTTGCTTTCTACAACAACAACCTTTTGTCTTTTAGTTTCCTGATATACATGTGCGACACACTCTTTTTTATATACGTTTCGATATCTAGAATCGATTTGCCGCAAATTTACTCAAAACAAACTTTACTAAAAATTGAAAAAGTAGTTATTACACTAGAGATATTGCTTATATATAAACATGAAAGAGTTTAAAAATTATTTCTTAAAGAATATAAAATAAACTTCAAAACATATATAATTGATAAACATTCAATCTAAAAATTAAAGATATAATACTAAGAGAATTAAAAACATTAAAAAAAATCTCTAGTAAAGTACCCAATGAAAATAAGAGAGAGAATCAATAAAATTTTAAAACTACATTAGTTTGGTAAATAATTTGTTAACTTAAATAGTAAATAATTTTCTCATTTTTGAAAAAAGCTCCGAGTTTTGAAATTTATTTAGATTCGATTTGAAGAATCACTTGTTCCATTCAAAGTTTTTTTATTTTATCAAACTCAAATTGGATTTTAATATGTGATTTTAAATTCAATTCGAAATTCGAGCTACAATTATACATATTAAATTACATATTTGTACATATAATATATTTATTTATTCTATATTTGATATATAATGATTTAATTATGTACATACACTTATTTAAATGATATTTTAAATACATTATATTACTATTTCCAGTTCGCTAACTTTAATCTTCATTTTAGTTATTCAATTTGTTTATTAGTTTAATTTATACTTTCATGTTATAACTCTAAATCTATGATATTCCATTTGTAATTGGAATGTTTATTTTGCAAGGGTTAAAGACATAATTAAAACTTATGAAGTATTATTATTATATTATTGAAATATTCACTTCATATAAAATATATATTTTTCTTCATCCTGTGGTTGCGTTATAAAAGAATGACGAAGATGAAATAAAAAATGAATTTAAGTAAAAGAAAACCATGACGTATCATATCACATAAACAAGTTGCCACCGTTTCCTCTTGATTTCTGACAAAATATAAAACCGTCACAAATACCACAATTCAACCCATATCACCGGCCGGAGTTTCGTCGCCACCGCCTCCAAACACCTTCTCCGGTGACACAAAAGAAACCTATTAGCGCTAATTGAACCAATTTCTCTGTGAATTTTTTCCTAATAATTTCAACTTTTGCTATCTCCATTCTCGTTGCAAATTGTTACAGATCCAAACACGTTTTTCCTTTATCCCATCAGTTTTCTTTCAAGGTACAACGTTTATTAATCATTTTCTGCATCATCTTAATTTCTTTGGTTCATTTAGCGCTAGGGCAAAGAAATGATATTGTTGTTAGGATTTAGGGCAAAAAAATGATAAATTTGGGGATTTGGTGTGATAGTAGCTAATTCTGAATTCTATTAGTAGTTTGTGTATCTGTTTTGTTATCGTGTTTGATGTTTATATGCACAATACAACAATGATATCTGTATATTTGAAAAGGTTAGGGTTTGATTTTTGTGCTATTGTTTTGTGATGCTTATTATCAATAATAATCTAGACACGGTAGGCGAATCACCCATGGAGATTAGGAATGCCTTGCCTCAAATACCATTAACGCGTTCATTCCAGAGAGATACTTAGATATAGGGAATGTAGGCCCTCAAATAGTCAAATGCCATGAACGCGCATTGGGTGCATGACTGTGGTTGAGAGGAGAACTTCATGTTTAGTCGTGTTTGTGTGGGACAATTCAGGATGGTAACATCCTTGTAAGTTTCCACTTTAATTCCTTCAACTCCTTGTGAGCAAAGTGGACAATATTAGATTGTATGAGAGGTAGGATGTTATAGTAACTTTGGTGTTAATGTGTTTCTAAGGGCTTGCTATGATTCTACACATATTACTAGTGTAATACTCAATGAAGTAATGGATATTTTAGCAATTATTTTTCATTTTGTAGACCGTATCGGGTTAATATTAGAACAGAATAAGGGTCTGAAAATAGAGAAATGTAACTAGATACTGATGAAGTTCGACCATACACTTACTAAGGAATGGACAATGTGGCAGCACTAACATATAAACTTGATAGTGTACTTTCTATTTCCATAAACCGCATGCTCATTTCATACTTAAAATGAACTCATCACTGATATATTAGTTGGTATATTACAATTAGTGAGTTTTGCTCTTTGGTTTCTGTTGATAGTGCTTGTCTTATATGAGCCTGATATGATGTCTAATCTTTCGTTTAACAGGTATTCAGTGTTGCTATTTATTGTCATGTTATCATTAAAGTCAACTTCAAAGGCCGTGGGACGGTTGATTACATCCAAAAATGGTGGCAGACGGTTAATAAGATGTTTACAGAACAATTCTGAACTGGAAAATTGTGTTCAGAGCCGGTGTTTTAAAACCATTGGAACTAATGAAACAATACCGTCTTCTTATCAAACGGTTGGTGGTACTCACAAAAATGTTCCTTTCTCCTTGCAAGATATGTCTCCTGGTATTCTTATTCAAAAGAGGAGATTTTTGGGTTGTGGTGATGGGGATGAAGGAAGTAATGTTCTGTCCAAAGTTCATGAGGAGAAGCGTATTATGGGGTAATTGTGATTTTCTTTTTCTTTTTAATTTTGTGTTCAAAATTCAGAGAATTATTATTCTTTGACAGTTTAACTGATTAGTTAACTGTGAACTTATGTGGGTTGAGATGCTCTTTTTTCAGCTATTCTCCAGAGCAATTATTTGCAGTAGTTGCTGCTGTAGATATGTATCAGGATTTTCTTCCCTGGTGTCAACGATCGGATATAGTTCAACGCCATTCAGATTCGTCATTTGACGCCGAACTGGAAATTGGTTTTAAATTTCTTGTTGAAAGCTATATATCTCATGTGCAATTGGTAAAACCAAAAATGATAAAGGTGAGCCTTTTATCGTTTATTTGAATCAAGAAATGTTTGTAAGCGGAACACATTTACGTTTACACTTTCTTTTAACCATCTAATAGTGATGCATTGTCTTGCTTTTGCTATAATTCCAGACGACTTCATCACAAAGCAGCCTTTTTGATCATTTGATAAACATTTGGGAGTTCAATCCTGGACCTGTTCCTGGAACATGTGATCTTCATTTCTTTGTGGATTTTAAGTTTCAGTCACCCTTATACTCACAGGTAATGATCATTTTGCTAACTTCCAGAAATTTAGCACTAAATTTTTAGTATCTTGACACTTTTGGATGAACTCAGCTTGACCTGTTTTGGAGCACACTGCACACACATAAAAATAATCTTGTTGACCTGTGACCAACCCATCTGGTGTTCCTGTTTTGCTACCGCTAGTGCATTATCAATATTAGCAGGGGTGCCAAAATGACTGGAAACATGATAAGAACTTGGCATGAAAATAATTAGGTTTTAGGTTGTCATGCCTAGTCTATTTAATAAGTAGGCTATGTTTGGGTTCATCTTCTTAATATTTTTTAATTAGACAAAGTTGACTCATCAATCCGTTTAAAACTAGAATAAGAAATATATTCTATAAGGTCAACCCATTAGTGATTAGCCTGTTACGACCCTTTAACCAAGTATTGCAATCTTACCACTGGTTTACAAGAAAGCCAAGCCGTGTGACTCATTTAGAAAACTAGGTTAGACATTCCTGGCAGCCCTTTTACGACCCTCTAACCTGTTTACAACAAGCCAAGTTAGCCAACACATTTACAAATCACCTATTGTTTTACTTGTTTAGATAACCGGGTTATCCGGGTCGAGTTTAGGTTACAGGATTTAAGTGTGCCTGTGTTAGGGTTGATGTCTTTGACACAAATAAATATATTGGTCGTGTCTGGGTACATTCATTCATCCTGCTAACCTGAAACGTGCTCACCCAACACGATTGTCACCTAAATATATATATTATCTAAATATATACCTAATGTTATTTGACTATGGTTTCGGGGGAATACAAACTGAACCAACCGGATTGGTTCAGTTGGGCGCACTAAGCCAGTTTTCATGGTTTGACTGTTCGTTTTTGCCAGTTGTGTGGTTTTAAAGAAGATTATTAAGAAAAAGCATATTTCTTTTTAATATTTCAAAAAATGATAACGTTTGTTCATAAATGTAATATATATACATAATTTTACACTCCTGATATTAAATAATATAAATAGTAAATGTTAAACTGCTTTTTCGGTTTACACAAACCGGTTCCAAGTTCCAAAACTGTAAACCATCAACCTGTTACCTAACCATCTTTCTTCGGTTTTTGCAGTTTAAGAACACCCCTACTATTTTCTGTGTACATTATCTGTTTGTAATATGATAACTTCTTGTTGTGAGCTGCAGATGGCATCCATGTTCTTTAAGGAAGTGGTCACTCGAATAGTCAGTTCATTCAATGACCGCTGTCGTTTGATATATGGGCCTGGGGTCTCAGTTCATGGAAAAACTATCGAACGAAATGCATGAAACGATGACAGTCCAACTGGTAAAAAATTGTTGCTTTAACCACCATGTGGTACAATTAGTTTTTCATGAAAAAACCAAGCCCCTTATACTTTTATAACTTGTCAGTCGATATGCTAAGAAAACCACAATATAACGGTTCATTTATTCTAAAGATGGAAATTTCAACCCGTCACCTTGAATCTGGATCTTGGGATGTTGGATGTTTTGTAAGCAAGTTTCTGATTCATTTTGGCATGTTTTGATTGCCATTTGGGGTTTAGTGTTATCTTATATTTCCAAACTTGTGCTCCCATTTGACTTTGTTAAGAAAAGGCGTAGTTGTTTGTTTGACGCTGTATTAGATTCAGTATGTTCGCCTTTCATCGATTATACACACTTCAATCATTTTATTGATGCGAACTGCAACCTTAAAGATGGAATTATTAAAGAACAAATGGTGATTGCGATCTAAATGATGATCGATCATGATATTACCAGTGGAAACAAGATTAAGAAGAGTTCCGGAAAGATGATAACCCATTGACAAGATAATGAGACTAACAAGAAAGACTTTCACTAGTTTTCTACACACCATCATTCAAGAACAAGCGAGTCATGACCTAAGCTTTCTTTGGCTCAGACTGGGTCTGTGTACAATTAGAGCCCGAAGATGAGCAGATTATATGTGAGCTTTTAGCAAGCGGTGAGTCGTGAGGTCTTATAAAGAGCCTAATAAAAACACTAATCTGGAAGAACACGGGTGTTGGTGATCTGTGGGAGGAATGAAAACTTTGTTGAAATTATAGCAACTTCAAAAATATTTTTTTTTTCAAATAACACAGATGTTATATATAACTATACTATGTTAGTACCCTGTGTATACCCGTGTATTACACGAGTTATCTTGTGTATACCTGTGTATTAGACGAGTTGAATAAACAAATATTAAATAAAATTTGTTTTTATTAATTATAAAACGATATTTTGATATAGGATACAATTGAAATTATTTATGATTAGTAATTATAAGTAATAAATTAATTTCTTTGGTTTTTTAGAAAAAAAATCAAACATTGTGTTCCAAAACAAACCATTTTAAAAAAGTTTCATTTCTAAAAAGAAACTCATTATGACTTTGAATTTTAATTATTTTGGTTTATAAATATTTTATATTTTTAAAAAAGTTTGATGTTTTATAACAATTTCTTATCTTTACAACTGTTTTCTTAGAAATTACATTTACAAAAAAAACTTTTTTTTAATTTATTAAAAAAATTATATTTAATCTAAAAATAATTAAATAATATTATTTGTAATTAATATAATTATTTAATAGTAGTAATATGCGGGAAATTTAGAATTAGAAGCTCTAAAGATAGATAAATGATAATGGTTAGAAAAAACTAATCATAATAAATAAATAAATAAATTTGTTGTTTTCTCTTTACTAGTGGCTAACTGGCTAATGACATTTCTATTTTAGTGAAGAAATGTTTCTTAAACTTCTAAACAATTTTCCTTGCAGACTAACAAGATATACATAAAGAGAAGTAAATAAAAAAAATCATGTAAAACAAACACGTATATATGTAATATGCGCGTATAGATACCATAACGTTAATATTGATATCATAGCATGAAAAGCCTTCTAATTAACTATTATTCCTTGATTAAACTTAATATATGTTTGTTTTGTCTGGCAGTAACCTTTTCCCTTTCAATTTCACTTAATATTGCATTTGTAAAATTGTTCTAAACTCACCCAACATCGCATTTTGCAAAGTTGTTAAATCAAACCGTATTTTTAATGGGCAAATCATTAAAATACTATAAGACCACATGCTGAAATATTATTTGCTACAGACATAAGAGGTAAAAAAAACAGTTAGGTTTGTATGTTTATATAAATCAACACATATTTTAACACTTTCAAGTTCATAAAATGATCTGTTTTAACCCGAAGTAACATTGACATGCTACGATCAACATCCCCTTAACGTTTTACATCCGGTAGCACTTGTGATTAACTATAAGCTATGAGGTATTGGAGAGAGCTATGAAGAATTAGAGAGATGTATCTTTTGGTGACTTATACTTTTTTACATTCATAACCAATCAAAAAACCATAATTGAACCGAATCATCACTTCCCTCTCCAAAACTAGTTCCTAAACCGAACAAGTTCCACCAAGAACCAGAATTGACATTCGTTGACCCAAACCGAATCATTACGAAACCAGAAGCGGACTGGAAAAACAAACACCGGTTTAATCTAAACTCGTCTGAACTTGTTGCAACCTATTTTCCAACCCGACCCAACCTGATCTGTCCATTTTACCATCTCATGAGTCTTGCCAAGATGCAAAGAAAACATCAGGCATATGATACAACAAAGGGCACTTTGTACAATCAAGTAGAAGTATACTCAAGAATTCTTGTTTGAACTTGGTTTCTTCTTCCCCATAAACATGAATGAAAACTTTGGTATAAACCTCTTCTTCTTAAAAAGACCCTTAACCGATTTCCCCTCATCCGTGCTACTTCTTCCTTCAATAACACCCGCCTTCAAACTACGTGATGCTGCAAGATCTTCAGATGCCGAATCATGCTTCGTTTTTTGGGTCAAACTCTCATCATCTCGTGTTTCACCATTTCGTCTCTTGAGTTCATCTTCTATATTTGACTTTGATTCTTTAGCCATTTGCGCCTTTTGTAATGCAGCATTCAACGCTTCTTTCCGTGCTGCGATTTCTGAGTTTAGTTGTGTGAGTTTACTCAAACTTTGCATTTCTGACTCCTTAGCTTCATCTATTTCAGCTGCAGCTTCAGCAACCCGTTTACTAGCCGCTTCTTCTGCCTCGTGGGCCCGTTTACTTAGTTCATAATATTCCTGTAATGTGATTGTGATCCCGCCTTTTGGGTCTTCGGTTTTCAAACCACGAGCTGACTCGCTCTCGTGTAGCGCGCTAATGGCTCCTAAAGCTAACCTTTCTTGAGCCCGTGCAGCCTCTATCTCTTTCTCAGTCTTAGCCAGTTGTCTCAATAGTGAACTCAATTCATCTTTGGCTTGCTGGACTACTTTTTTTGCTTTCGTCAACACTAAACTGGCTCCTTCGGCTAACAATTTAGCGTTTTCGGTTTCTTCTTTTGCTTTTTGTAATCGTAGCGGGAGTTCCATAAGCTTTTCTCGGGCTTCTTTTCCTTTTCTTCGACTAGTATCAAGTTCTAATCGGGCTCGATTTAGCTCGGATTCAAGATTTGTAACCCCCTCCACTCCCAACCCTTTTTCCTTCATGATGTTTGTTAAAATTTCTTTTTCACCCTCCAGTTTCGCGGTAAATAACTTGGCAGTTGTTTTCAAACTCATAATCTCTTTGGTTGTTCTTTCGATACTATGGTTAACTTCATCAAGGTTCTTCTTTGCAATCGCAACACCCGACTGTATATCTTTACGAGTAAACTTTTCTTCATCTTCTTCCTCAGGTATCTTTCCCTGCATGTAAATAGCTAATTCATTTTTTAACTTATGAAGCAACACAGAAGCAGCTTTAAATTTTGACTTTAGATCTTCTGCTAAGAGGATTTGTTGTTTGACTTTTTCCAATTCCTCTTCAGTCTGTTTCAGTTCATGATCCAAATTCAACAACTCTTGATCTCGTTCGTTAGCTTCTTCAATTCGTTGTTCTTCAGCTTCTAAATGTGAAGCATGTATGGTTTCAATCGATTCTTTTGCTGTTATGAGTTGAATAGTTAGATTTTCAACTTCTTCTTCAAGTTCTTTAGCTGCTGACACTGCTTCTTGGGCTTTCTCAACAGCAGAATCTCGTTCAGATATTAAGGTTTCATAATCTTTACGGGTTTCTTCTAGTTCTTTTTTGGCAAGTATGAGTTCTGAAGCAGCTTCTTGGTGGCGTGCTTTGGCAACTTCAAGTTGGGTTTTAACAGCTACACATGATTCATCAGTGATTCCTTGTTCCAGTTCATGGAGTCGTAATTGGGCGAGTTCTGAATCTTGTTTTGCTTGGAGTTCTTCGGTTTGGGCTCGTTCTAGGTTCAATTTTAGTTCTTGTATTAGCCTCTTGGTGCTGTCGAGATTTTTTAAGGCCTTTTCTTTTGCTTGTTCAGCTAATTCAGATTTTTGTTTATATATGGGGATCTCCTCTTGTGCTCTCTCAAGTTCTTGTTGTATGAACTTGCGTCTCTGCATAACTCCACAGACTTTTAGAGTAAGTGAACAACTTTAAGTAGTATATAACAAAACAAGTGAACATTTGGTCTTGTAAATAATTACACGAAAGTATCTCCCAATCAAAACATGCCACATGGACTTATATATCACGTTAATGACGTTTTGGACTCAAATTCGAATTCTGCACGGTTTTGGCCATAAAAATTAATAAATGGAGTGGGCCTATAAAATAAGACCTAAACTGAATATGATACAGTTTTAGGCTAAAAAGGAAAAATGCCGAGACCATCTTGTTTAACCAATCAGATTTGACAAAACCCAAAATGACATGAAAAAATGAGGTTTTGGGTTGTCATATCTAACCCGTATAATAAGCAAGCTGTGTTCTCTTTAACCCATTCAATAATCTAATTCGCTTATAAAACACGTCGACATGGTAAAACCAGCCAACCCATTTTATATGTTTACTACTTGATTACAACCCGTTCGGAACTCATTTGATAAAACATATTTTGAGAGTAAACTCGTTTTGAACTCACCCATCATCCTGGTTCTGTACTAACTGATGAAATAGATTGTCATATTGATTTAACCACTGATCTTATAGTATCTTACTTATTAGTTAATTTCCAGTATCAAATAACATTTCATATTGTTTACATACATGCAGCTTTTTGTGAATTTTAACAGTATAATGAAGAGCTGAGCAGAGAAAAGCAAACCAATTCTTGTGAAGCCATTTAAACTCCATAAAGAATCAGTCGCTTATCCTGTATTCCCGTCTTCAAAAATAAGAGGAAAAAAAGATCCACTCATTCAAACCCATAAGAATTGCAAGGATATCTTTAAGAGATTATTTTAATAACAAAACATCTTTATTAAGTTATAAAGGGAGTTAAACTTTGTTAGTTCTAAGTGATTGGAGTGAACGAAAAACACAATACCAATAACATGATTATTTAAGAAGTGAAAAGAAGTTGGGCATATTACATACCTCAATTGTCTGAGCTCTGTGAGCTTTCCAGTCGGCAATGGCCCCAAACTTGGAAACGGCTTCTTTAACAGATTCAAAAGGTGCAGTTGTATCAATATGACCATCTTTCGGGTCACGCTTATCAAGTTGTTTATTTGAACCATTTGTGTCCACATTTGGATGAACATCAATATGACCATCTTTCGGGTCACGCTTATCAAGCTGTTTATTTGAACTTGTGTCCACATCTGGAGAAACGTCAATACTTTTACGTCCTGAAGATCCATTTGTGTCCACATTTGGAGAAACATCAATACTCTTACGTCCTGAAGATCCATTTGTGTCCACACTTGGAGAAATATCAATACTTTTACGTCCCGAAGATGAATATGAATCTGGAGTTACAAATGAATCCTCACTGCCAAGATCAGGGGAATATTGATCACCGGGGTTTGCTTCTACGTGACTATATGAATATTTTTCCCGAACTTTCTCTTCATCCATTCCAGAAATATTAAAGAAGCAGAGTCAGCTGGGTATCTGAAATTTGAGTAATTAAAGAAATTTACATATCATGCCATTGAGAAAACATGATTTTGTTGCATTTGACTTATAGAATAGAGAATCTGATATTTATATGCTGAATTAAGATAGAAAATTTTAATAATTTATTACTGAAAATAATCATAGATTTAACTAGACAACAACAACGACAACAATAATGTTGGATTTACCAGCCCATAGGCTAACCCAAGCCTATCGACACGGGTCAAGTTTCAAGCCTACCAAGCTTTTGCCTTGGCTCAAGTACAATGCTACTCGTACTTTAGCATAATGTTGGACTTCCAAAGGAAAATGTAATATACATATGATTTATGAAGATATCCACTGCCATAACTTAAAGGCAAAGTTTTTATTTGCTGTATGATTTAATCCTCATTCACTAACTCTGTTTGTAGCCAAAGAAATCCAGTTCTTTTATAAAGAAACTGACAGAACACGTTTAGAAGTAGCAAACAGGATTCTGTTATATTAAATTTATCCCCATTTATTATATCAAACAGGGTTCTATTAATTTTTCCACAGTTGAGCTTGTGTATCACATTTCCTGCAAGTATAATATCTGTCTAAACTACTAGACTGAAACTTTTCAGCACGAACTCACTTCAATGGAGCCTTTATTTCCTCTATTTTCGACTCGCATAAATATACTCTTTGCAAACAGAAATGATAGACTTCATACAAAAAACTCTCATAAATACTCTATTTGCAATCACAAATGATAGATTTCATACAAAAAACTCTCATAAATACTCTCTTTGAAACACAAATGATAGACTGCATACAACAAACTCCATCATAATCCTCCTAAATCTAAAGGACCATGGATGCACTACGGTCATTCTTAATGAACCCCCTTGCTAGTGTTATCTACAAGGGATTATATCCCCATTCCAATTGTGCCACTGGATCACGAAATATACTTCGATTTCTGTTTCCCCAAATTGCTACAAGAACTAGGTCAAAGAAATAATTGAACGAACAATCTCCTTAATGAATACCATTAGGTTAACTGAGCAAAAGCATCATCACAATCCTCAAAATCAAACCAATAGCAATTAAATTAACCAACTACAGGCATCAATTTTTATTTCAGCACCATCATTCATCAAAATTGCAGCATTAAATCCACGAAAACAATATTCAGAACTTGCGAGAGATCTTAACAAAACAATAATGATTCAATAAAACCCTACATTGGAAGATTAAATCCAAAATCATCAAACTAACAATAGAATTACGAGCATATGTATTATAATCATACCGGCAAATCCCCGGAGTCGAATCCAGAAGCATACTACAAAACCCCTCTGGATTTCGCCCCCAAATCTCGAACAAATGAACGATTATAGCTCCAAATCCACTATGAAACGTAATTCGAATAAAATTGAGGATCATTATTAGGTTATTAGACCTTGAAACAGAGATAATAGGTAGAATTTACCTCTTGATTTCGAAAATTTCCAACTTCGTTTGAAGATTCAAAGGATATACATTTGGTAATGATCATGGGATCAAATGAGATGGTGTGATTTTTTCACCACAACGTATTCTGAGTGGCAGAGCTGTTTTACGAAATTTTGCTTATGTTTTTTGGGTCTATTTTTAGATGAATATATTTTTTATTTTAATTTTTATTTTATTTTTTGAGTTTGCAGATTGATTCGCCCATGCAGAACCATGAGGAGATGGGTTGGTAACATCAATTGACTTAATTGCCCTTTATATTTGGAGTTAATTACACGATTGCTCCTGTTGTATGCTCGTATTACAATCGGTCCCAACAATTAAGGGTGAGCAAAAAACCAAAATAACCGAATCGTAACTAAAATAACCGACGCAACCGAACCGATAAAACCGAAACCGCTAGAAAACCGACGGTTTGGTTTGATGATGTTTTACAAACCGAATTTTTCGGTTCGGTTTTGGTTTTGCTTGTAACAAAAACCGAAAAACTGAACCGAAACCATATAATCAAACTTGTAATTTTAGAGGTGTAATCATATAATTATAAAAATTATTAGCCTATTAGTTACTTATTTAACTTGTGTTATCTAAAAGAGATTAAATATTTAGGTTTCAAGAATAATATTTAATTTTTGTTCATTTGAATTGATAGATTAAAATATTTTATTGAATATATTGTTCTTATATTTTATGAATGGTATTAAATTTTAATATCAACTAAATTATAAAAATATATAGATTATATTTAGAGATCAACAAAATAATGTAAGACCAAAGTTTTTGGCTTTAATTCATTACTTTAACACAATTTTTTTCTAAAACTTGAAGCACAAATGATAAAACCGAAAAAAAACAAAAACCGAACCGAAACCGAAGTTAAAACCGAAAACCAAAAACCGAAACCGAACGGTTTTAAAAACCTAGAAACCGAAATATCGATTTTTGGTTTTGGTTTTAAGTCAAAACCGAACCAAACCGACCATGCACACCCCTACCAACAATTGAGAAATTATACCATTGGTCACAATCAAATTATAATACAATTGATTCTTAGAGTGGATGGCGTTAGACTTTTGAGTTAATTTTTTTAGAGTAAAATGTTATTTTCATTCCTGACGTTATGTTGAATTTTTCATTTCAATCCAAATTTTTTTCACCATTTCAGTCACTGTGGTTTAGCAAATGTTGCAATTTCCATCCACTCCATTAACTCTGTTAAGTTTTTCATTAAATATGAGTGTATTTTAGTCTTTTTAACACCCTAATTGTCCAATTAAAACAAAGTTAATCAATAAAATATTCAATTAAAACTAAAAGAAAAATATAAAACAACTAGTGAGACCGGACACTTCAGTTTAAAAGTTTTGATTAATGTTAACTAGTTTAGAAACCCATCTAGACGTCTACTACACGTGTTGTATGAAAAAAATAATAATTATTATTTAGTACTATTAAAAATTAAAAAATAATTTTTTGAGATAAAATATGCTTAAAATTACATATAATTAACCATTAAGTAATTAAAAAATAACAATTATTTTTCAAACTTTCGTCTTCAAAAAAGTTTTGCTTTTAAAAGATATTGATTTTTTAACTCTTTAAAAAATTATAAATTTTTTTGTATTAAAAAACTTAATTTAGTTTTTTGTGATACGGCACAAACCTAATTAAAAATTATTAACAAAACATTTTAAAAACCAAATTATATGAAATATAATTTTTTTTAACAATTTTTTGGAGATTTAAAAAATCAATATTTTTTAAAAGCAAAACTTATTTAAAGACAAAATTTTGAAAAATTGGTGTTATTGTTTAATTACTTAATGGTTAATTATATGTAACTTTAAGCATATTTTATCTAAAAAAATATTTTTAAATTTTTAATATTACTAAATAATTATTATTTAATTTTTTAATACAACATGTGTAGTAGACGGGTTTCTAAACTAGTTAGCGTTAATCAAAACTTTTAAATTGAAACGCCTGGTCTCACTAGTTGTTTCATATTTTTCTTTTTTGTTTTAATTGAATATTTTATTGATTTACTTTGTTTTAATTAGACAATTAGGGTGTTAAAAAGACTAAAATACACTCATATTTAACAGAGAACGTAGCGGAGTTAATGTAGTGGATGGAAATGACAACATTTGATAAACCACAGTGATTGAAATGATAAAAAAAAGTTTTTAGATTGAATTGGTAAATTTAATAAAACATCAGAGATGAAAATGATATTTTACTCATTTTTTAAAATGACCAAACTACCATTGTTTTTAAAAAAATTAAATCAAATTTGAGCATAATCACCATAGCACCACCACCGCCACCGTCACCCGTCATCACTAATCATCACCATAGTACCACCCTATACCACTAGAATCACTGCATTCCACCATAGCCGAAACCTCCATCGGAACCACCATCGTACCACTACAGGAACCATTGCCATACCACCACAGCTAGAAGCACCACCAAAACCACCAACATATCCCCAATGAAGCCACTACTAGAACCGTCAGCATAATCACCATCCCCAACCATCTCCATCACCGACCACCCTCAAACCGTCATTTCCCAAATAGTGAAACTCCCACCAACCCACATCTAAACCACCACCATTGTTAGGGTCGTGATTATCATTTGGGTGGCTAATCAAACGTCGTTGAAACTACCACAATCGCTTGAATCAAACAGCATCAAAACCATCAACAGTTGATTGATTTCGTCGGCGTGTAGGGTGGCGGGGGAACAAGAGGGTGGTAACGGTGTGGAAGGGGAGAAAGGTAATCAACAGGTTGGGGTTTGGGATGGTGGTTGTCTCCGACGGAGGAGGAGGGTAGCGACAGATGCTGCGAGTAGTGGTGGTGTGCCGGCAATGGTGATGGGTCGGCGGTAGTATTGCTCTAGTGATGGGGTGCAGGCTGTGATGGAAGAGGAAGGGGATAGGGTGGGTTGGGTTTTTGAATATGTTATATTATTATTATTGTTGTTGTTATTGTTCTTGTTTTTGTTGGTATGGTTGTTATAGTTGTTATAGTTAGTATTCTTATTATGGGGTGTGTTGTGTGGTTATGAAGATAGTGGTGTGTGGTGTTGGAGTGGTGGTGGTTGAGATGTGGTCGAATGAGGAAGAAGAAGGCAAAATGGTCATTTTACAGCTACTTAAAAAAAATTAATGATCGTTTGACCTAGGGACGAAACATGTTACTTTTTTTCAAACCTTGAGACTAAACCTCTAATTTTTCAATCCTAGGGCCAAATGTGAAATTTAATTAAACCTTAGGTAGATCTGTGTAATTTACTCTTATTATTTTTAAGGGGTATACTTGTCATTTTACACTCATTTGACAGAAAAACTTACCAGAGATTAACATCAAGGACCAATCGTGTTATGATTTAGTAAACAATTGGGGACCAGTGATGTAATTTCTCAAAAGTTAGGACCAATTCTGTAATATAGGCATACAATAGGGACCAATCATGTAATTAATTCTTATTTTTATTATTCTTATAAATAATGATTACGAAACTATTCGTTTGAACAACAAATATGTAGCACTGCTTTGAAGGATCAGTGTTATTTTAATCGGCCTTATATATCCATTTCCCAACTAGATCGCACCCTCAAGTCCTCAACCCTTGAGAAGAGAACCCACAATTAGAAAATTTTGGCTTAACCTTTAACATCCAGGTCCTCACACCACCAATATTGTTTGTTTTGACTACGAGGAGCTCATGGATTTGCTTTTGTTTCCCGAGTGAAAAACTTCCCAGGGATGTCACCCATTCCTGGATTGTTGTCGACTGAGCACGAGTAATTATGGAGTTCTCCTCTCATCCACAGCCAATACGGCCAAAACGCGTTGGTAATATTTTAGGCCAGACATTACTTATGAACCCACCATCTCTCATGCCCATGACTAATGTGGATTTACGGAGGGTGTCACATAACCCAAAATATTTGTACTTAGAGTGAGACTTGAACCCAAAACCTTCTTATATTGCATGTCTTACGTACTTCACATAAATCACTTGCGTTAAGGATTATTATACAAAACAATAAATCATAACTTATAACTCTTTATAACTCTTGCATGCTTGGATTAGTGTTTGCATCAGCATCACACAAGTTTTAATTAAATTTCTAAACTATAAAAGCTAATATTTTGATTCTTTCTAGTATAGCTACAAGTATAGCTATTGATCAAACTTATCTATATTTTTGTACTTCTCCCCCTTGAATTTTGTTTCCCTAAATAATTATGCCCCCTGAATTCTATAAGTATACGTATTTATATATTTACAACTGTTAGGATCTACGTCGTACGGAGTACTAACAGATTCAACGTGAAACCAGATCAAATAGTGCGGAATCCTATTTGATTGGCGATCCAATCAGGGAAAACGTTAATCCGATCAATCCTAACGATTTGAATACGTTAAGAATAGACTTGGAATGATCAGAAACGTTCTATGAACTTGGAAGAGACG
>BJCM01200742.1:0-22152 GCA_018326385.1 Flaveria bidentis
GATATAAAATAATAATATTCATTATATATTTTATCTCTATAAAAACACAAGATATACGAATAAATAAACGCGTTTCCACGTTACGCGATAAACTTTCCTAATTAATATTTAAAACATGAATACACATAAACATAACACCGTAATCACATTATCAATTAGATTATCACCCATTTAACATTATTAATTATTATTAAGTCACCAACGTTAAACGACAACTAGTGTGTGCTCACGACACGTGTATGCAAATCTTAACGGAACTAACGGAGTTGGATAACGGAAATTTACCGGATGTCACAATTTACACGTCTCTTCTTTCCAACAATAACAACACAAGGAGGAGGGCAAAAGCTCAAGTCACTTAAATTATTTGGTTGTGAGAAACTAATGGAAAGGATCGACAACACAAGCATGCCAATGCTTGAAGTTCTAAATATTTACAATTGGAAAAATCTAAAATCAGTCATTCAATTAAGTAACTTCATTCACCTCACCGAGCTAACTATACAAAACTGTTCAAGCATAAAGTCATTCTCTGACCTTCAGCTATCAAACCTCACTCGTTTGTCGATAAAAGAATGTTATAATCTGGAGTCATTTCTTGCGCTATCAAATCTCACCTTGTTAGAACATCTAAGAATCATAAACTGTCCAAGTATTGATAATTCGTTTCCTTGTGAGCATTGGCCTCCTGGTTTGTGTTCACTTGAAATAGGGGCGTTAAAAAAGCCCATCTCAGAGTGGGGCCTTCAGTATTTACCAGCTTCCCTTGTTGAACTAACTTTATATAGGGAACATGAGGTGAGTAATTTTAATCAATTATCCAATATGTTCCCTTCATCTCTTACTAAACTTACCATAGAGTTCTGTGATAATCTGAAATCACTTTCAACGGGACTCCAACACCTCACATCCCTTCAACATCTCACCATTGGCTATTGCGAAAAGATTAAACATCTACCGAAAACGTTGCTGCCTTCGCTTTTGAGTTTGGTAATCGATGACTGCCCAAAACTGAAAAAAAGGTGTAACGGAAGAAGCTCCCACTACTGGCCTCTCATCTCTCATATCCCCTACATTAGCATAGACTAGAGGTAATTTTCATATGCGTAATACAACCTTAAAAAATTGAATTTATGATAACAATAATTTATGACGTACAAAACAAGCAATATGTTGAATCAGTGATCACTTTTCATGAGTTTAAAGTAATTAATATATTGCTGTATATTCCAATTTCACACTGCCTATCAATATATTTTCTAAACTCAAATGATTAAGTGGAATGACGTTGATTTTGCCACACTGAATATATATGGTTCTTTTAATCTTAATTTTTTGTAAAATTGTTGCAAATACAGATCTTAATGGTTCATATTTTCTTTGCTTGTAAAGACGAACTTGGGTTTGATAAATTCAAGAATCTACTCACATCAGAGGGGCAGAATACATGTGTAGTTTCTTTCTTTAGCCAATTTCATTATCCTTTTTGCAGTTTCTTAAATAAAAAATTTCCTCATTATCTCATATAAGAAGTTTCAGTTTTGAGAATATTTTATATATTACAATTACGTTTTGCCGGTACCTATAACCATGACATCCTAAAGGATCTTCTGGGTGATGGAACATTCACAGTTGAACGGGACAAATGCGAAAATAGGAAAAGGTCTCAAGCTATAAATTTTTAGCAAAAGTATTGACAGATTTTAGCAGTGTAAATCATCAAGAAAATGGAGTAAAACTGGCACATATGAATACTGGACCAGAAAATAACAATCAAAGTGTCAATATAAGTGTGAGTTCCTTTTGGTCATCAATGTCTGATCACCCCATAATACAACAACCTGGTTTTGATTATTGTCATTCATGATATAACACAGGATTTATTCATGAAAGCAACTTTAGATTTAGTTAGACTTTTGATGATGCAAGTGTGTTGACCTCAAACAGTATGTTGAAACATGGAAGATTGAGAAGTTTTGGATGGGAAGCTAAGTTAAAGAAAAGGGTCAAACTGGTTGATGAGTTTGTTTATAAGCTGATCCAGATTGACCGAGGCTGGAGTGTGTGTAGGGTAATCTTGACGGGTCAACGAGTACAGTTATGGAGGTGAGTTTGTGGATTTTATTTTTACGGGTGGCGCAAGTCATGGGTCTTAGTATTTTAGTCACATGCTTTGTTTACACCATGCAACAAGTCTTATTTTGAATGAGTCGTAGTGGTGTTTTTATCCTTATTTAAGTAGCATGGAAGTAGTATTTATGCGGTCTTTGAGTATGAGTGGAATTCGAGTCCAAGTTAGTCTAAACCTACTGTTCGTTTATCTTCTAGCAACTTTTCTTTTTTGTAATTTATTCTAACAACATTTTTACATATTATCTCAAGACCAGTTAATTATTCATGAAGATGTGTCATAGATTAAATTTCATTTTGACTTCTTTTAAGGTATTTACTGATCTCCTTTTCAAATAAATTGCCTTTATAATATTATTCTGAAGGCATGAGATTTATTAGGATCTATCTAATATTTGATTTTTTTTTTCTAGATGGTATCTGATGAACTGAAAGAAGAAAGAGAGTTCATGGTTTATAGCAATAAACATGATCTTATGTTGGAACTCATCCATAATAATCAATGTAAGGGTTGATTACATAATCTACAAGTATTATTGACGTCGAACCAATTGTTTATAGAGTTCCTCCCACTTATGTTTGTGTAGCACAATTTTGATTAACAATCAAAGAAATATGAACTGGAAGTAACAAGAAGCTTTGTTTGTTTGTTTGTTTATAGCATGCACCTTAAAAAAATTAAAAACCCAAAATGCACATTCAAAGTGCAACAATCGACATGCTGCTGATGCTGCTGCTTCATTATGGTAATTAATGTGAACTGAAGCAACTCTCTACACCTGAAGAATAAATCGAACAGAGTGTTGATTTTCAACAAGTAACAAGAAGCTTTGTTTATTTATTTATAGCAGGTACCATACAATATCAAAATATCCAAAATTCACATTCAAAGTGCAAGAATCAACTTGCTGCTGCTGCTAATTTGTTATGGTAATCAATGTGAAATTGAGCAACTCTCAACAACTGAATAACATAACAGAGTGCGCCTCTGCTGCAATGTTTTTGGCTTTTATTGTATGATTGGATAAAAGTTAGAGCTTATTACCAAACAACATACATACAAGTGGTGATGTGAGAATTTGTTTCAAGATGATGAAGAAAATCATTTATTGAGATAAGTGTAAAAGTACTTAACTACCTTATTATGATTCAGCAATTTGTAGCAATCATAATTTGGGTCAAACTGTTTTTGGATGTGAGCTTTTAGATGTTTTTTAGTTGTTTTTACTACAAAATAAATAGTTTAACTTGTCTATTGATATATAAATGATGTTTGTACGTGAAGTTCTTGAATGTCTTGTTTGTTGGCATTGTTGGATGAAAACTTTTATATTACTATTTGTGATGAGTTGATCCATTTTTCCAAATAACTAATTCTCATATGTTTTGACATATAAGTTGATCTATTTTTTTAAATAACCTCTTCTGATGTGTTACAAAACCTACCCATCCTGTCATCACTAATGGAGACAAGTCGATATGTCGATCTTTTGTACCAAAGAAATTAATGTGTTTTTAAGCTAAATATGATTCATATTCAAACGTTCTGTACTTGTGTTGGTTGAAGACACTAAACAATCTTCACCATCAAAGTCCTATAATTAAATTTGATAAATATTCAACAGTTAATTTTTAATTATAGATTTCGTAAACCAGAAGTGTTAATTAGGTAACAGGTCAATAGTGGCTTGGGTTTAAATTATCTATTGTTAATGACCATATAGTTTGGTTGGATTAGGTTGAACACAAACACATTTATGCCCAATATTAACATATGAACACTCATCGGAAACTGCTATAAAAAGTTGCTAGATAATATGCATGCAATAATTAAGAATCCTCATTATACAATATGAGAAAATTTACAATGGGTGCCTCAACTAGTGTCCTGTTATAAAAATTTACACTAAAATAAAGTCAATTGTCAAACTAAGGAGCGTTTGGTTAGAAAGAATGGAATAAAATGAAATTAAGAAACTAATATAATTTTTAAGTAAAATTATGTTTGAATGAATAATTAAAAGTAAACCTAAGAAAATGTTTCATCTTAAATTCTTTTGGTTGTGTGATTTCAAAATCCTTCCACATAGAGAGTGATTTGAAATCCCACAACCAAAGGAATTTAAGGTGAGATATTCCTTTGATTTTACATTTCATTACCCACTCAAACATAATTTTACTTGAAAATTATACTAGTTTTTCAATTCAATTCAATTTCATTCCATTTTTTTCAACCAAACGTTCCCTAAAAATTTCTTTATTTATTTCAAGAACAACCCGTTATCTGCTCCTATAATTACTCAGCACATTTACATGATTATTTATAAAGAAACAAAATTAGTTTACTTATTTAATTCTACAGCTCTTTGATTAGCATAAAGCCGGTTAGTTAATTATTGGAAATTCAATAACCCTTAAATTTTATTAAATTTTATTTTTTCGTTTCTCTCTCTTATTAAATATCACATTAACTACAAAAAATATTATTTAATTTTTTTCGTATTAAATGTTATTTTTTATCAAATTTAAAAACCGATCATTTTACAAATGTAATTCATAAAGAAAAGATTTTTTAATAAAATAAGAATTTTTTTCAAAACAAATATCAATATTTTTCAAAAATAACGTTCTTATGAAAAAAAATAATTAAATTTCAAAGTTATAATAAATAAATTATTAAAAATGACACTTTTTAAAAACAGTTTATTTTGAAACAATTTGTTTAAAAACCAACTTTTTTTCAAAAAGCAAAAATAAAATTAAAAATGATATTGTGATTTTATTATTCGTACGTAATATCAATTATATCTTGTATTAAAAGATTATCTTATAATCTATTAATTTTTATTGATAAATGTTTAATATTTTATTTATTCAACTCATGTAATACACATGGTACTAACCTAGTACTAATATAAACATGAAGACATTTAGACATATCTAAATTTTTTTATTAATTAGGAACATTAAAACACATAGATAGACAATACATATATTCACATGTAGTGACGGAGCTTGAATCACATATTAAAGGGGCGGTGGCGAAAATAAACTATTTTACCTAAAGAATAAAGGTTAATCCAATCATATTTAAGATTAACCAATCAGAAAACACCAAGTAAGCTCCACTGACTAAGTAGACAAAAAGCTTAGCCTACGTAAAAACCTTAAATACTAGTATTAATCCGCGAAAACAGTCAATCAAATCAAGATATGCATATGTAAAAAAACTGCTACACTTTAGCCTACCGGCCAAGTTTAGTCCACTTGTTGCAGATGGTAAGCGTTAAACTAATTTTTATAGAAGGTTAAGATCTAACCTAACACTTTTTTCTATACAAAAGGTGAATGGTCACTTTTTGATAAAATTTAGCAGGAGTCAAAATGTTAATAACCGGGATTTTCCCTTAAAAAACGTATGAGGAAGATTTTAACATTTTCAATGGAAATAAAATAAAAAGTAGTTGGATACTTAGATCCATAAATATTTGATTTTTTTAAATGCATGTGATACATGAATTGAAAAACAAAATATTGCCTTTGTCATTGCTTTTATATATACGACGCATTGCATAATAATATTAGATAATTAAAAAAAAAGGTTGACCATAACAACTACAAAAATCTCTATAAAAAACCGTTGCAATCGTTGTTTCTGTGCACTCATCGTTTCATTCAGATCTCTAATTCTCTATCACATACAAATACATAAAGCTTCCAGTTTAACTAATCACTATAAACAAGGGCTGAAGCTATGGGTACTGAACTCGTCAAAGTCATTGCTTTGAAGCTGGCTGATGAAGCCTTCAAGATGTATGTTCGCTCTCAGGGAATTGACGGCGAGCTGGAGAATTTGGATAGAGAATTGTTGCGGATCCAAGCTGTGCTTAAAGATGCTTCTGACAAGGAAATAAAGGATGAAGCTGTTAAACAATGGCTGAATGATCTCCAACATTTGGCTTACGACATCGATGATGTACTTGACGATGTGGCTATCGAAGCTATGCATCTTAAGCTGACCCAAGAATCAGGAGAAACCACCAACAAGGTTAGAAAGTTAATCCCAACTTGTTGCACGAGTTTTTCACTAAGTCATAGGTTGCTTGACAAGTTAGATAATATAAACAAGGAGCAACAAGTTCTAGAAAAACGAAAAAGAAATCTAGGTTTGATTAAGAAAGATAAAAGGCCAAATAATACTAGTAAAAGAAGCGAAACATCTTTGCCAGAATCTATTGTTGTCGAGCGAGAAGGTGAGAAAGAGAAATTAATTAACAAGTTGTTGCAAGATGAGCCATCAAAGGAAAACTTTATTGTTGTACCCATAGTTGGTTTAGGTGGGGTAGGCAAGACCACTATAGCTAGAATCTTGTATAACGATACACGTGTGAAGGGCCACTTCGAACTCAATGCGTGGGTATGTGTTTCCGATGAGTTTGATATTTTTAAGATAAGTGAAACAATCTTTCAATCAATGGGTGGAGGGGACACACAATTTAAATATATAAATCAGCTTCAAGTTGCTCTTACGGAGCAACTTAAAGACAAACGAGTTCTACTGATACTAGATGATGTTTGGAGTGAAAACTACAGTTATTGGGAGAAGCTGGTGCGCCAATTTCATTTTGGGGCTCCCGAGAGCAGGGTAGTCATTACGACTCGCAAGCAGCAATTGCTTAAAAACATAGGTTTTAATCATATAGACCATCTCGAGAGTTTGCCACATGAAGATGCTTTATCTTTATTCGTTCTACATGTACTACAAGAATTTGACTCTATTGCGATGACATGTCGTCGCCATAGGGGTGATTTGATTTTTGGCTATTGCATAGCTATAGCGACGCTCTTTTGTCGCCTTAGGGTGCAATCTATCGTGACGACACAAAATTCGTCGCCATATTTAGTTGATGCAGGTAATTTTATTTTAATTTGGATTTATTTTAAATAACACAAAATGTTTGTTTTACCTATCGCGACGACATGTCGTCGCGGTAGGTAAAAAACAATTTTTTTTTCTTTTTTTCCGTCTAAATAAATTGGAGGCAAATAAGCCCACGTTTTTTGAAATATCTATGGCGACGACATGTCGTCACGATAGGTAAAAACCAATTTTTTTCTTTTTTTTCACTCTAAATAAATTGGAAAGAAATAAGCCCACCTTTTATGAAACATCTACGACGACGTGTCGTCACCATAAGGTGTTTAATTTTTTTTAAGAATTAAATATTAATATAAATAATAATTATAATTATTAATATCAGTATTAATAATAATTTATGTGCATATCATTGCTACTATTATAAGTTTTATTATAATTATAAGTCATAATAATAATATTAACAAATCTTATATTTGTTAATTATAATTATAGATAACTTATATCAGTTAGAATCAAATATATCCGGTTATGATAGTTAGTTTACATTAAATGCATTATAGATTAAATCCAATTATGATTATCGATGTTAAATTATATATGTTGATGATACTTTATGGTAATATTAGTTTATTAACTGTAGTTTAAGTTTATTTCTGCTTAATTATCAGCAATGAATTTCAAACAATATGATAAATGTTTGGCTATAATAATAGCATTAATTATATTCGTCATATGTTAGTTATGATCCAATTATTATCATTTGTATTCAATTATACATTATGATATCATCAATCAAATTCAAAAAAGATCAAATATATTCGGTGATGATGATTAGGTTCGATCAAATACATCAAAAATTAGCTATGATTGAATTACGATGACCAGTGTTAAATTTACAGGAAATGATGCTTATTAACGGTAAGTTATTTTTATTTATGCTTAACTATCATCAACGAGTGTTAAACAAGACCAAATATTTTAGATTATCATGATTATCGCCGATTACATATGTCAAAGGTTAGTTATGATCCAATTATGATCACTGGTGTTAAATTAAATACAATGTTGGTAATGAGATTGGAAATTATGCTTGTTAATGGTAAATTAAGTTTATTTATACTTCAATATCATCAATCAGTGTAAAAAATGTCAAATATGTTTGGTTTTGATAATTATGGATGATCAAATACATTAAAGGTTAGTTATGATTGAATTACGATGATTAGTGTTAAATTATGCAATTCGATGGTAATTTACGGGAAATGATGCTTATTAATGGTAAGTTGTTATTATTTACGCTTAACTATCATCAGTGAGTGTTAACTAAATCCAAATAGTTTAGGATATGATGGTTGAGGTCGATTACATTCGTCAAAAGTTAGCTATGATCTAATTATGATCATTTGTCTTAAATTAAACACAATCTTGGTAATTTAAAGGAAATTATCCTTAGTAATGGTAACTTAAGTTTGTTTATGCTTAGATATCATCAATGAGTATGAAAAAGAGTCAAATATGTTCGATTATGATAATTAGGGTCGATTTCATACGTCAAGTGCTAGCTATGATCTAATTATGATCATTGGTGTTGATTACACATATTGATAATAATTTATAGAAAATTAGGCATACTCCTTGTAAATTAAGTTTGTTTATTCTTAATTATCATCAAAGAATGTCAAAAAACCTCAAACATGATACGGTATGATAATTAAGGTTGATTATATGTGTCAAAGATTAGGTAAGACAAATAAGTATTATTATTCATATGGTAATATGTTTATAATAGTAGTAATAATAATCATAATCATAACTATAATGACAGTAATTATTATAAAAAAATAATAATAATAGTAATAGTAATAACAATAATAATAATAATAATAAATAGTAACCATCATATAATAATTATAATAAAATACTAATAATAATATAATAATATCTTTAATAACTACATTATTATAAATAATAAAAATATATAAAATATCAGAAAACACCCTATGGCGACGACATGTCGTCACCACAGGTGTTCCATGTCATCGTCATAGATATTTCATATGCCGCGTGATTATCCCGCCATTAATTTGGAAAAAAATTAAAAAAATAAAAACAATATGGCGATGACATGTCGTCGCCATAGGGTGCAGTATTTGTTAAATCCGGGATACAACATTATCACTTTCACTTTCCCAAACCCAAATCCCACCCACCACTAGCCTTTATCTCCGACGAAAATAACCAAAATCCGTCCACCACCATCATTTCTAGCCACCACCACCGTCCCTAGCCACTACCACCACCACTTCCATCACCCCTATTACACCTTCCATCGCACCCTACCAAAAATGAATCATCTTTAGGTTGCACCACCACCACCATTGTTCCTACCACCATGAATACCATTCCTACCACCACCTCCGTTCATGTCTCTCTAGGTTGTTGTATAATTATCTCACCACCATCATCACCGATAACATCTCATTATTATCATTTTTATTAAGGTTTTAAGGTGTGTATATTGTCTATTTCATTAGTTATTTAAATATTTTGTTTTGGTTCTTGTTTAGTAGAATGAAATGATAATATGTTGATATATTTGCTTTTTTGCTTGATTTTGTTCTTGTTTTTATTTGGTTAATGATATGCTTTAAGTTATGTATGTATGTATGCACAATATGTGATGAAAGTATTGAAGTTTGATTTGGTTATTAGTTTAATTAATAAACAGGTGATGAAATTGAATATGTGTGCTAGATGATTTTTGTGTTAGAACTTAAAGGTATTGTATGTTACATTCTTTTGTTAATTAGTTAAAATATTAAGTTAAATTATGTTTATAGATGATTAAAACTGTTAAAATTATATAAATTGTTTGATTTGGTTATTGGTTTGAGTTGATAATATGATACGATGAATTATGTTTTGTAACTTGTTTTAGGATTAATGGTAATTAATTTAAAATTTTTATCTTCAATAGACTTAATGATGACGAAGATGATCAAGATGAAGAAGTTGATCAAGATGACGTAAATTAGATGTTGTGTGTTTTGTAAAAAAAAAAATTTAAGTTGGTTATTTTATTTAAATGCACGTGTATTTAACTTGAATTGTAAAATGATTATCTTTTAGGTATTAGTAATATTAGCTTTCATTTAGTTTATAAATATGTTCACGAAACCTGAAATATTAGGAAAACCTAGAAAATACAAAAACAATTTATAAATTAAATATTAAAAAAACCTAAAAAATATAAAAAACAATTAAATATTCCAGGCTATGGCGACAACATGTCGTCGCCATAGGGTTTTTAAATTTTTTTAATTTTATTTTTATTAAAATAAAAAAATAATTTAGATACAATTTGAAAATTTTGTGCCGACAACTTTGTGGCGACAACATGTCGTCGGGATAGACCTCTATGGCTACAAGGGTTTGGTGACGATTCAAAAATAAGCTATAGCGACAAGGCTGTGACGACTAGGTCTATGGCGACGACAAACCGAACCTACTGTGACGACAAATGTCGTCGCGATAGCCCTTATTTCTTGTAGTGGTTTTTGATAAAAGTAATTAAATTAGGTATAATTAAGGAGAAAAATGATATATTTATGTAATTAATTTATTGAAAGATTATAACAACTTATATATTTTATTTCTATCCAAAGACTCCCATTCCAAACGTAACCTTTGATGTTTGATAGAAAAAGATATATAAGAGTAAAACTGAAATTCGAGGTTTTCATGTTTTACTCGAGCATTGAATTAATATAAAAAATGACAAAGGCCAAATAACAAATATTAATCCAAATCCTAAAAATACAGTCCGCTGTACAAAGCTAATTTTAAGTAGACAATCCCGATAATTATACGAAACACTTAATTTGATATAATAAAAAAGAGAAAACGAGGTAGTTATACTATTACGTAACTATTACATAATTGACTTATCACAATTAAATCATTATAATTACAATGTGTTGCCAAGAGGTATTGTAAATTATAAACCATCACTTATTTTCTTCTCTATAATTAACAGCCACCGACTCCGTCTCCGCCACCGCCCCCGTCTCCGCTGCCACCTCCACCTCCCCCTCCGCCTCCGCCTCTCATGAAACACCTAATGTTTAGATAGTTGAATAGCTCCTGAATTATCACAATACACAACTGTATCTCTAGACCTGGCAATTTGGACTCAAGTGAGTACATTTGGGTTGATTTGGGTAGTAATAATAAAATAATGGGTTAGATTGGGTTAAACTATATTACAAATGGGGTCGAGTTGGGCAACTCTAAAACTAGGAAAAATGATCAACGGGTCAAGATGGGTCATAAAAAACAAAGAACGGGTCAAAATGGGTTAATTAGATTTTCTCATAACTCATGTTTTCTTCACCTCATCTTTTCTTTAAAATCGACACAGTCTCACATCTAAGTGTTAGCGAGAAACATATTGGATTTTATGAACGGGTCAAGATCGGTTTAATGGTCATATGAGATGAACGGGTCGGCAACCAGGCGTAGTAAACTGAAGCTCCATGATGGAATAAAATACCACATTATAATTGTACAACCCACGTCTACCATTACCATGCAATTTATCTTTTTTTTTAATAATCATTTTCTTAAAGTTTAATTTTAATTGTGTTTGTGTAGTTGTAACATAAGGTAGGGTTGTTTACGAGCCGAGCCGAGCAAATCTTTGCTCGTGCTTGGCTCGTTTTCAAACCGAACCAAGCCGATTGACTTGTTTACAAACCTAGCGGAATGATTATTTTTTGAGCGTTAAATTTTCGAGTGAGCATTAAGCAAGCGTAAACGAGCGGTGAACAATTTATACAACCCAACTATTTTGTGTGTCATACGATTTATACCGCAACAAATAAGGTTTAATGACTTAAAAATCAGTCACATTTCATTACATAATATTTTCATGGATGACAATACGTTGTGGCTAACGATGAAGTTATGGCTTTATCCGATAAGGCGAAGATGATCGAAAAAATATCTCTTAACGGCTTAGAATTTCACTTGAATGTTTAACGTAGAATTCTTTATTAGGTTGATTGATCAATTATGCATAAATATAATTATATATTTGTATCAAAAGTGTTAAATCTACTAGAGTGTTATGTATAAACTACATATATATATTAATTTGATCCGAACCAAACCGAGCGGACCTTTGCTCGTGCTTGGCTCGGTTACAAACCGATCCGAGTCGATCGGCTCGTTTACAAACAAGCAAAAATTCGAACGAAACATTTTTCGAGCAAAAATTCGAACGTGAATTTTTCGAGCAAATTCCGAAAGAATGTCAAGCAAACGTCGAGCGGTTTGAACAACCCAACCTTAAGGTATTATAGTAATACCTAGTTATATTTTTATTTCATTAGAAGGTGGGTGCCCACTACCTTGTAATTGATCTATATATGGAATTGTTAATCAATGTGTTTTTTGAGTCTAAACCTTTTCTGACCCGATCCATTCTAATCCAAACCCATCCTGACCCGAATTCATTTTAACCCATTTTTAAATTAGTATATTTTGACCCAAACCCATCCTAACCCGAACCCATTCTGACCTGACACCCGACCAACCCGATCCGCCCATCTTGCCAAGTATATGTATCTCTAATAGGTATCCCAATTTCAGACACAAGCCTCCCAAGTCAGATTGCTTTTTAATAGCCTTAGTTAAAGCAATAAACTTGGTCTTCGTAATGTGGACAAAGCTACAACATGCTTCAAGGTAGCTTTACAAGTAACGGAACCACCACAAACTTGAAATACATATCTAGTAAAAGATCTTCATTTTTCAAAATCTCTAGTAAAGTCTGAGTTTACATATCCCTGAACCATATGATACTATTCACCAGGTTTACCAAACATAAGTCCCTTTTTCTCAAGTTCCCCTAAGTTACCTCAAAATCCATTTTACTCATTTCCAATGTGATTAGGGTGTTGATATACATGCTAACCACGCTAACTACAAAATTAATATCAAGCCTTGTGCAAATCATCAAGTACATAAGACTCCTAACATTACTTGCATATGGAACAACAATCATATCCTCCCTTTCTTCATTGGTTTTAGGTGAGTCTAAACCTAACAACTTAAAGTTCATTGCCAAAGGAGTAACCACACCCTTGCAGTTATCCATGAAACAACTTTTAACACTTCAAATATGACTCTTGAGATAACCTTATGAAACCAACACCTCTATCGATGTGCTTCTCCATTCCAAGAAATTTCTTTCCCACAACCAAATTCCTTCGTCTCAAATTCTAACATTAATAATTTCTTGGTTTCTTTAACTCTCCTTTCAATTTAGCAAGCAATCAACATGTCATCCATATACCTTAGGAGATACGCATGTTCACTACCATCAAACAACTTGTAATAAACACATGTACCATACTCACTCCTTTAAAAACCAAAAGACACAATATACCTATAAGACCTCATATGCCATTGCCTAGTGACTGTTATAGGTCATATAGTGACCGCTATAGTAAGCACACCTTATCTTTTTGTATCCTTACTATATAACCAGGTGGTTGCTTCACAAAGATCTTCTCATCTAGGTATCCATGTAAGAAAGCTATCTTTAAATCAAGTTTTTTAAGTTCAAAATTATGTGTGTGAACATTGTTATAATTGTGTGTGTTTGATTGTAAGAAAGAATACTTCTTTGTAGTCAATCCCTGCTATTTGTTGGATCAAGTTAGGCTGGTGCAACCAAGACAAACACTTAGAACATTTTTTGTGCAACTAATGATGAACTTCCAAAGGTGAAAGATGAGCTTTTGAAGGCAAAAGCTAAACTTCCGAAGGTCAAGGTAGGAAGAGCTTCTGAAGAGGAACTTTAACTTCCGAAGACAAAGTCTATCTTCTTCCGAAGACAAAGTCTATCTTCTTCCGAAGTTCAACACTTAGAAGAGTTCAAGATAATGACTGTAGATAGTAGTATATATAGTTTCTCATTGTAACTCTGTAAACATGCTTGTAAGAGCCTTGTAATACTTTCCGTTGAGAATTAATATATACAAGTATATTGAAAACCATTCCCTTGTGTTGTGTTTTCTTTACTTAGTATATTATTATCAATTCATAGAGGATTCTACATCCTCAATCCGAGTGAGACTTGGTGAGTTTGACAGACTAAAATAGTGTTGTGTGATAAAAACCGATCCTGCAATTGATATAAGAACTTCCTAGACTCTTGATTGTGAGATCTTACCATCCAAATCAACCTTTTCTTCACTCATACTTTCACCTCACTCAAAATGGCCCTCAATCAAAAATCATCTATAGGTGAATTAGGGACAATATCTAAAGCACCCATCATCAACCTTGAAATATTAGCTATTGGAGCAGACTTATTGAAGGTTTCATTAGGTATCAAGACAACATGATGTGGAAATCTATCACCGATGGCCCTTATAAGCCAAAGGTTACAACACCGGGTGGTAATGGTGCTATGATAGAGAAGGTTGTTAAATACTATTCTGATGAAGACCACAAGTGACTAGAGATCGATAGAAAAGCAATGATTGTTCTTATGATTGCCATACCCAACTCTATCATGGTGGGTTTTGAGCATTGTCAGTCAGCCAAAGAACTCTTTGATGCTTTGTCTTAGATGTATGCCAACTCTAATGACTCCAAGAAAGATTCCGTAAAGTAGCAATTTGAAAACTTTACTTACATTGCTAGAGAGACCCTCAGCCAACAATACTTCAGGTATATGGATCTTATTTCATCACTTTAGTATGTGGGAGTGACTTTTGAGATGAGAGATTATTGGTCCATTAGATCGATTTTCAGTACAAATGAGATGTTGGATTGTTCAATATCAAAACAAACAATAGAGAAACAAAGATGATGAAGATTGAGAACAATCACAAATGAATCATCATAAGGAAATGATGATCAACATAATCAATAATAAGAAAGCATAATGATATATTTGTGAATAAACTGCTTACAATACTCAATTGCAACAAGGATAAACGATTAGGGTTTTTGCAAGCTTGATTCATAATGAAAATGATCAAAACTATATATAGTAGTCTTAGTTTCGCAGACAGTTTTGCTGCCAGCGAAACAGTTCTGCCAAAACTATAGTTTCGCCCGTTAGAAACAACAATTTCGTCGAGAGAACTAAACAGTTTCGCTCACAGTTTTGCTGGACTGCAAAACAAAATAAAGCTAAATACATACAAAAGTAAACTAACATAAGACCTATTACAAAGAAATAAAAACAATCTAATCTAAGGTGAGTCCAACCTAAACACGATCTTCAATACTAAACAGCTGACTGTCTCGTCAGCTCTAGTCTCCCCCGCTGCCTCTGATCTGTCTTTTACAGCTTCTGCAACAACCTCCTTAGGGGCTTCAGCAAATGATTCACTTTGGCCTCTTCCTGCTTCATTAGCCCATTCGGGATGAGCACTAGCTTGCTCAAATTGTCTAGCCAAATCTTGAACATCCATGTTTAAATCATCTTGGGCCCTCACACTCTCTGCAAGCTTTTTCACCTCTACCCTCACACTTCTGATTTTGTTGGCCACAGTCATAAATAGGCTGGCTTCCTTTCTCGTCTCATCACCTGCACCTGCTTTAATATGATTCTCGCAAAGAACAAGCAGGTCTTCATCACAAAAACTGAACAGCTCCATCGGATCAAATACTTTGAATTCACTGCCATTCTTTACTTTGATTACCGCCTCCCCCGTATTGTTGTCGTAAAACCATTTCTCAAAGTTCTGCAATTGCTGGGGGAGGGGATCTGCCAATCTAACCCTATTCATGGTCTTTGGGGGTTTCACCCTTAGCATAATCTTTCCCTTCCCTGTCTCCCAGTCCTTGTCTTTCTTCGATCTTCTCCTCTCCACTTTCATAAATCTGAATGATTCAAAATTGTCATTCAAACCATTTTTTATCTCCTATTCTAGCAATGAGGCTCTTTCACTTAGATGAACGTTCATAATGGCAATACTGCCAGCCTTCTCAGATCCTATTTGGGTAAGGTCTTGAAAGCCTTCCTTTTATGCATGTAAGAGATACCACCCCCTCTCCTCTTGATCATAAACATTTTGAGGCCGGGGTTATAACACCAACTGATGATTCTTTTGTCAGCCTCCTTTTTGCTCAACCCTTCCAAGTTTTGGAATAGGGGAGTTAGTTCTTCAGTCTCTTTTTCTTTGACAAACTATTCTTCTTTAGCCATTTCAAACACATCTCCATTTGAGTCTCCCTTTTTGGCAACATATACTAAAGGCCTCTCATCAACCTCATAAAATTCTGGTTTTGAATCATAGTTGACCAGCTGTTCATCATCCTATTCTTTATCGATTAGTCCTTTCTCTTTTCCAGCTACCTTCTTAGCGAATTTCTCTCTCACTACCTCCTCACCCACCAAATATTTATCTATGTCGAATCCCATATGGACAAACCCAGCTTCTAGTATCTCCTTCACATTCTCCTTATTTTCATTCTCTCTCCACTCCAGAACCTCCCACTCCTTCAGTTGCTACATCAAATGTGCCCTCTCCTGCCCTGGAGGATGTACCCATATTCAAGAATGGGTATTTGGAAGTATCAGTTAAATCATTTAACTCAGATTAAGTTAGTTAATTGGGCAGGCCGACAACAGCTTTTAACTCATTTATTTCCTCAAACAGCTTCTTTACCAATAATCTTTGATCCACCAACATCTTCTTCATACCTTCAATCACATCATCCTTTTGACTCTCTCTCATCTCTTGATTAGTAAGTTTTGTTTTCATCATGCTTAGTTCATTAGCAAGAGAGTTGTTAAGGTTTCTAATCACTTCCTTATCTAATCCACCTTTCTCCTCTCTCCTTGAGGTCTCTGTAAATGATTGGTGCATCTGTTTAGTTCTTTTTTCAGACTCTCCCACGTCAACTTTCTTCTTTGACCTTCTTTCTTTCTCAACCCTTACCTCCTCAGCCATTTCATTCACCTCCTCTTCAAAGTCATAATCCTTTTCCTTCGCATTGTTGGATTTTATGCCCAAGACACATAAAACATTGATGTGGTTAGTACGTTATGATCTAAGTCGGGTCATACTCAATAACAAGTTTAGCAAACACCAATAAATATTTAATTGATGATGCAATTAAATATATACACCAATTTAGAAAATGGGTTTTATAAATTAATTGTATGTGAGATAGAACAACTTATAAGGATATTTTGTTCATAGACATTATTTGTAATGTTATTTAAGTTGGTTAAATAAAATCAAATAATAATAATAGTGTGTGTAAGTATATAATTAAAAGGTTAATTAGATAACTCATAATATAACTAGTTAACAATTAAATGGGTGTTTTAAAATGGGGGGAAACCCATTTTAAACCAAAATTCGGCCGCCCCTTTAAGGGTATTTTTGGTCTTTTGTTGCTTTGGAACAATACACCACATTCACTAGTTACACACTCCAACTTTCTACTCTCTCTCATACATGCAAGAACCATTATTTTCTCTCATCTTTGAAGATAAACAAGGCTGATTAAAGGGGTTTTCTGCAGCCACATTCTTACACGTTTTTGGTGTTAAAATCCTATCAACAAGGTGTTTTGCTTGATGCTTGTGGGTATGCAAGCTTGAGGACATCTTCTTTGGTGTTTTGGTCCTTCAAGAACTTCATCCTCTTCTTCAAATCTCATGTTTTTGGCAGCCTTTGGAAGGTAGTTCCATGGTTTCATTTTGGTTGTTATATTTTGCTTGAATGCTAGTTCTTTCACATATATATGATCCTTATGTTCTTGGGTTTGTTGTTGACAAATAATATGCTTAAATTTCAGATTATAAAACATATTATTTAGCTTTGTTTCCACTGCATTTTCTTGTTTAAATGGTTAAACAACTATGTTAATGGTCCAACAAACCCAACATTGGCATCTACAGCTGGATATGTGGATGAGTAGCTTCTTTTGTCCTTATAAAATTGGTTTTATAGGACTTAACAACCTAATAGGGGCTGTTTTGTGATGTTATGATGAATCCCCAATCTTTCAAGGTTATATCTTACATGCTTATGATTAAACCTTCAAAGAAAGATATCAAATGGTTGATTGTATTTTGTTTGGACAAAAAAACCCCTAAATTCTTGGTTTATGTTGGCTGAAAATTTAGGGTCAAATGGGGATTTATTTTGGTTCTTGAATGTTGTATATGTTGTCTCATATTGGTGCATAGCCTAGCCTTGATCTTGTGTTGGTTTGGTTTTGGATGTATGTTTGGTTTGGTTGATTTTATTCATAATGGGTTGAAATATTATTATTTTGTGCTTGTATTTGGATGTAATTTATTTATTCATTCAATGGTGATGTAATAGATAGATTAAGTGTGTTTTCTTTTATTAGAAAATTTGTATTAGGATATAAATTTTATAAAAGAAGATGCACAAGTTGGAAGCACAAAGGGAAGACACAAAGAGAAGGACTTGAAGCTTTTGGATGCAACTTCAAGTAGGGGTCTTTGGAGATCTCATCTTTTGTGTTGTGTTCAACCTTTAGGAAAGACCAAATGACAACACTTGTGATGGCAAACAAGTGTTGTCAACTTAGTGGCTATGATTATGCACTTGTGATTGTTTGATTATGCTTGTTTGGTTGTTTGTTATATGATGGTTGTTTGATATTTGGATGTGCAAAACAAACTAATTAACAAACATAACAAGCTCAAAATTTATGGTTCCAAATCATTAAGTGACTAATAAAAGGTTATTAAAAGGATTAATGATTTTAATAAAAAGGGGTTTTACTAAAAAGAGAACCGTAGGGTGCCATGTATTTGAAAGCATGCAAATACAAGGTACATAGAGTTTTCATAACTAGAATTAATTGAAACTAAAATCCCTTTAGAAACAAGTTTAACACCACCCTTTCACATGACACTCGAATCACTTGAGAACTATTTGTGGGATAAAGGTCACCTAACCACTTTTAGGGAACTTGTGTGTTTAAGGTGGGCTTAACGTATTTGTGGGATAAAGGTCACCTAACCACTTGTATGTTTAAACTCACACGTGTGTGTAAGTAGGATGACTTGAATTGTAAACCATGTGCATAGAGTCACCAAAGCATGGCATACAATGGTGTTGATGGGATTTTACATGCCAACTAAACATAAGATGTTTAACCGATCTCATAAGGCTAGAAGTTGCAAAAGGTTGTAATTGTCAAGTGTTGACTACCTTGTTCATTTAAATAATGGGATAAAAGTCACATAACCATCATTTAAATGTAACGTTGGATTCTAGATTTTAATTATTAATTGTCTATGAGAAATGAAAAAGGTATTAATGATTAAAATGAAATTTTTCAGAAATACTAATATGAACTTTGTAAATTTTGTAGACATGGCCGCAAATAGCAATGTTACCACCCCGACCGTCCATACACTATCACTGAGAACCATCTTAGAAAGGGATTGTCTTAACCATAATAACTTTATGGTCTTGTGTAAAACCCTAAATTTTTTATTTAAACGAAAAGAAAAGAAAAGTAAATAAAAAGAATAGGTAATGAGCACAAGTGGAGGGGGATAAAGTGTACAAAGTACAAAACCTTATTATTTTAAGGTTTAAAGGGGAATGGCCGCCCATCCCTTCTTCACAATCTCCATTCGGCTAAAAAGGAAGAAATAAGAGAGAGAAAGCCCTCAGTTCTAGAGAGAGAAAGAGGAAGAAGCAGCTGCAAAGGTAAGTTTTCTCTTATATGAGCTCGGTTTCAGCTGGGTTTCGAGTTCTTGACGAAAGTTCTTGGTGTTTAGTGTTTGTTTTCGGGATTTAAGAGCTGAATTGAAGGTGGGTCTCGAACTTGAAGTGCGTTGCTCAAAGGCTGCTCAAGGTGAGTTTCTAGAACCCCTCTTTACTGATTTTCAACGTTTTTGGGGGCTATTATGCATACTAAGTAAACATTTTGAAAGTAACCGTGGGTCTACAGCCTTATGTTCGAAATGATGTATGTATGTATGTTTTAGAGTTGATTATGGGCTAGTGTTGATGTTTAGCATGCTTAGTTTCCCTTAGTATGTTAGATCTGTGCTTGGGTATTATTAGAATGATAATCGGGTGATGTTAGTAGCATAGAAAACATTTTAGAATGTTCTGATGCGCCCAAACAGTGGCCCATGTGCCCAGCATGTTGGCCAGGCGCCTAAGTGTTGGCCATGCGCCCAAGAGTGGGCCATGCACCTAAATAGTGCCCATGCGACCAAGTGTTAAAACGGCTAAGTGTTGATGCGCCTGAACAGGTGCCATGCGCCTGCATAGTGGCAAAGCGCCCGAACAGGGCAGAAACGCCCAAACAGTGCCCATGCGCCCAGACTGTTTTACACTTACAATTTTTAAGCTCATGCACCTAAAAAGGTCCTATGCATCCATTTTGGACTTAGGATTTTCTAAGTGGTTTTAAGGGGTAAAATAGGGAGATAGGCCTTATTATGATGTGATGGCTTATGCTTGATGAGTGCATGGTAATGTGATGAAATTATGATGTGTATATGTGTGTGTGATGTGTTATCTTTCTTCGTCAAGAGTTTTCAAAACGTACGTATTATGTTTTATAATACACTACGTATGACTTTACGTGGTGTGAAGTATGAACGAATAAATTAACGAACGTAAAGTATTATGTAATGAAGTGAAAGATGACAATAAAGTACGAAACGAATGAATACGATAAAGTAGGAAATGAACACATGAGATAACAAATGGTGAACATGAAAGTGACAGATGATGAGATCCGTGTCGCATACCCCGGTACTATGTCAGTCTTCGGACATGAGTCGGGGGTTTGTTTATGAGGCCCCGGCACAGTATCAGTCTTTGGACATGAGTCGGGGGTATTGCATGAGACAAAACAGATGATGAGATCCGTGTCCCGTATTCCGGTACTGTGTCAGTCTTCGGACATGAGTCGGGGGTTTGTTTATCAGGCCCCGACACAGTATCAGTCTTCGGACATGAGTCTGGAGTATTGCAAGAGACGAGATAATAAGGTGAGCGACTTTGTGTTGCAACAGACTAGGATAGAGTTCAATCCCTGTGATTGACTCGAAAGGGATCTTTGTCGCGTATCCCGGTGATGTGTTAGTCTTCGGACATGAGTCGGGGGTTTGTCTACAGGCCCCGGCACAGCATCAACTTTCGAGCATGAGACGGGGATATTTCATGAGACAAGATTCGAGTAATGAAGAGTAATTAGCAAAGAAATGAATGAATGAACGAATGATGATGAAGATAATAATAATTATTATTATCAGTATGAATGTATGTTGTATGACAACTGACGGACGTAAAGTACGAAAAGGAAGTAAGAGAAAAGAAAGTAAAAGATAATGAGAAGTATGAACGATAATATGAATAAGAAAGTAAATAAAAGAATGAAACAATGAAAGTATGAAAGAATGAAACGAATAAAGAACATAGATTGAGTGTACGTATATGTGTGACCATGAATGAATGTAAAGATAGTTTTTAAAGGATGAAGTATTTTATTATAAATACTAGAACTCACTCAGCATCGCTGACTTTTGTATGCATGATAGTTGCCAGGTATTTTGTTGATGCTGAGGAGTTGCAGGCATGGATGCATAAACTACTGGGAGCGTTTTGAGGCTGGCATCCATATTTTGACATGTCATTGTATTTTGAGATGAAACGAATGTTGTAAATGAATGAAATGACATGCTTTTAGTTATTAATGAAAGTTTTAAATTCCGCTGCAAAAAAATGTACATTTTAAAATGTTTTATGTGCATTTAATGACCAACAGTGAGGTGCCTGGGAACGGGGCCTTACATATCATCACCTTATATATATCAAGTGAGTTTTCCATGTGATTTTTCCATGCCCCTTTTTACTTCATTTCACATATTTTGGGGTGAAACATGTTAACCGTATAAATGCACATTTGAGATGTTTGTGAGTTTTCCATGTGAGTTCTCCATGCCTCTTTTTACTTTATTTCACACCTTTTGGGGTGAAACATGTTAACCTTATAAACTTACACTTGTAAACATCTTGATACTTGTAAATGCACATGCAATTCATCTTTACCTTTTTGTCATGGTTATTTGTATTATTGTAAGTCTTATATGAGAT
>BJCM01200742.1:22172-35895 GCA_018326385.1 Flaveria bidentis
ATGTGGGTGTGATGTGTTATCTATCTTCGTCAAAGAGTTTTCAAAACGTACGTATTATGTTTTATAATATATAATGTATGGCTTTACGTGGTGTGATGTATGAATTAATTAATTTACAAACGTAAAGTATTATGCAATGTAAAGTAGAGAATAATGAAAGAGGAACCCAATGATGGTGAGCAGACACGAATGACCAACTGTGGTGGCTGGCCATTGGTGTGGTGCCTGGTGTATAATAGTTACCCACATTGTTGGGGGTGTAGTACCCATATTTTTGGGGGTGTAGTACCCATATTATTGGGGTGCAGTACCCATATTATTGGGGGTGCAGTACCCATATTATTGGGGGTGTAGTACCCATATTATTGGGGGGTAGTACTCATATTATTAGGGTGTTGTACCCATATTATTGGGGGTGTGGTACCCACATTGTTGGGGGTGTAGCGTATGATAAAGAGATAATGAGGTGAGCGACCTGGTGTTGCAACAAACTTGGATAGAGTTTAATCCCTGTGATTGACTCGAATGGGATCTTTGTCGCGTATCCCGGTGTTATGTCAGTCTTCGGACATGAGTCGGGGGTTTGTGTACAGGCCCCGGCACAACATCAGCTTTCGAGCATGAGTCGGGATATTGCATGAGACAAGATTCGAGTAATGAAGATTAATAAGCGAAGAAATGAATGAATGAACGAATGATGATGAAGATAATAATAATAATAATTATCAGTATGAATGTATGTTGTATGACAACTGATGGACGTATAGTACGAAAAGGAAGTAAGAGAAAAGAAAGTAAAAGATAATGAGAAGTATGAACGATAATATGAATACGAAAGTAAATAAAAGAATGAAACAATGAAAGTATGAAAGAACGAACAAATAAAGAACATAGATTGAGTGTACGTATATTGTATGATCACGAATGAATGTAAAGATATCTTTTAAAGGAAATAAAGTATTTTACTATAAAAACTATAACTCACTCAGCATCGCTAATTTTTGTATGCATGATAGTTGGCAGGTATTTTGTTGATGCTAAGGAGGTGAAGGCATGGATGCATAAGCTATTGGGAGCATTTTGAGGTTGGCGTCCATATTTTGAAATGTCATTATATTTTCAGATGAAAACAAATGTTGTAAATGAATGAAATGATGTGTTTTTAGTTATTAATAAAAATTTTAAATTCCGCTGCAAAATAAATGTACGTTTTATAATGTTTTATGTGCGATGAAAGACCAGCTATAAGCGTCCCGGGAACGGGGCCTTACAAGTAGGTATCAGAGCCAAAGTTTAAGTGAAATGGGTAAATTTTCAAAAGAAACCTAAACTTAAACTGAGAATGGGACTAAAAGGAAAAGGATGCCAGTCCTAGTAGCTACATGCCTGCAGGTAAAGGTTTTATGTAAACATTTTATGTAAGCTAACGGTTAACCAGTATTATGTGCGCATGTTATGTGGCTAGTGTGCTTTTGTGTAGATTTAGATACCGATGTAGTCAGGATAGGAAATGCTTGGGGTGTGAAGAGTAAAGTAAGTGGCTAATCACAACTGGCCATTGTAATTTAGGACTTACTATACTTGACATAAACTGAGTTATTACCTTGAATGACCGTGTTAGTGTTTGAATCTTATACTGTGTTAGAGGATGACTGGACAGAAATCTTCCAAGACTCCTAGAGGCAGAGGCCGTCCACGTGTGACTAGGAGTAGTGCTAAGGCTCCTAAGATGACCCATGAGAACCCTGAGGTTCATGGCCGGAGCAAAGAGAATGAGAATGCTAGTTTGAATGCCTCAGCTAGGGAGGCGATTGCTGATGAAGTACACCAGGTCATGCAGACAATCCTACCATCTGTAGTGACCTAAGTGATTAAATCTGTTAGAGAAGGCAAAACGAAGGAGAGGAATAGGTCCTTGGGAAGGTGAAAACAACCGGAGGCGGAGATGGTTATCCCTACTAATGAGGAAGAGGAAGAAGAAGAAGAGCCTGTGCCTAAGGCAGCACGAGGCTATAATTATGAGGCATTCCAAAGGTGCAAGCCCCCTACCTTTGATGGTAATGGCATTGCTGCTACTGCTCACCGATAGGTGAGGGAGATGGAGGTTGTCCTTGAAATCAGTGAGTGCCGAGAGGACCAGAAAGTAAAGTTTGCTACCCACTCTTTTGTGGACTCAGCCTTGTGTTGGTGGGACAATATTGTCCAGGTTGAGGGAAGCAGGGCTATCGAAAGGATGAGATGGTCAGAGTTGAAAAGGCTAATGATTGAGGAGTTCTGTCCTCACCGTGAGATGGATAAGTTGAGAGAGAGTTCTTACAGCTAGCGGCGGGAACGATGAAACACCAGCAGTACACCGCTAAGCTCAAAGAGATGGCAAGATTGGTGCCAGATCGGGTGACGCCTATGTCACGAAAGATCAAGAGGTACATTCAAGGACTACCGACAGACATCCGCGGACATTTGATCGCTACCCGACCAAGTACATTCAGATCAGTGGTTGACTTAGCCGGGAGATTGTACGATGAGCGAGAGGTGATGGCGATAACGGATGAAGAGGAGGAGCGGGACCATGTTAACAATGGGGATGGAAGGCGAGGCAATGATGGTGGATTTGTTTCTGGAGGTGAGACATGTAGGGTTATTGATCGGAAGAGGATAACAAGGGAGGGCGAGGTATGCAAGAAGTGTGGTAGAGGCCACGAAGGGGAGTGCAAGTGGGTACTGAATGTTTGTTTTCAGTGTGGAAAGGAGGGCCAAAGAGCGAGGGACTGTCAAATGGCTAAATGCTACAACTGTGGCAAGGCAAGACACATGAGCAGAGACTGCAAGAAGTCGAGGGCAGGAAGCTCCGATACGAGGAAGGAGAACAGAGGGTGAAGGCTAGAGCCTTTGCTATGACCGGGAGGAGGCAAGATCAGACTCCGAGGTAACGTCAGGTACATTTTTAGTAATTTAGATTTATGCATCTACACTTTAATTGTGGCGCTAGTAGTAGTTTTGTTGCTGCTATCTTCTGTGATGTTGCACGCTAGGAGTAGGAAGATCGATGAGCCCTTCGATGTAAGAATTGCTATTAGTAAGTCCACCAGGTTACCTAATGTCCTAGAGGATTGCGCGATAGAATTAAGAAGGAGCGTTTGTTCCTGCTAGACTGTTCAAGACAGACGTAGGTGGATAGACATGCATCTCCGGGTGAATTGATCAATAATCTACGACTCAGACCCCAAGTGCTGCAAGAACATGGATTGATCAACCGTGCACGACCAGAGTTCGGTGTCGACCTATGACAATGGATTATGATGAAGGCTTCGACCAGGAAAGTGGATTGTTCGATTTGGAAATCGAGTAAAGTTAATACTAAAGTATAGAGGGTCATTCCCAGTTGTTGCTCAGGTAGGAGAAGTAACACATCGACTGGAGCTACCCGATAAGTTAAGTGGAATTCATCTGATGTTCCATGCATCTCGTCAAAAAAAGTGTTCGATTGATGAGAGTATGATCATGCCACTAGGGAACACTGAGATGAACAAAGTATTCAACTACGAGAAGCAACTGGTAACCATTATTGATAAGGAGAAGAGAATGGGCTAAAGAGGATGATGGTTTCACTTGTGCGGGTGTAGTGAAGCCTAAAGGGATCTAAGTTTAAGTGCAAGATCAAGGAAGAGGTGAGACAGTGTTACCCATAACTGTTCGAGAAGCGGTAGGTTTCGGGGACGAAACCTCTTTAAGGGGGTAGACTTGTAACACCCCAAATTTTTATTTAAACGAAAAGAAAAGAAAAATAAATAGAAAGAATAGATAATGAGCACAAGTGGAGGGGTATAAAGTGTTACAAAACCTTATTATTTTAAGGTTTAAAGGGGCATGGCCGCCCATCCCTTCTTCACTATCTTCATTCGGCTGAAAGGAAGAAAGAAGAGAGAGAAACCTCTCGGTTCTAGAGAGAGAAAGAGGAAGAAGCAGCTGCAAAGGTGAGTCTTCTCATATATGAGCTCGGTTTCAGCTGGGTTTCGAGTTCTTGACCGAAGTTCTTGGTGTTTAGTGTTTGTTTTTGGTATTTAAGAGCTGAATTGAAGGTGGGTCTCGAACTTGAAGTGTGTTGCTCAAAGGCTGCTTAAGGTGAGTTTCTAGAACCCCTCTTTTAGTGATTTTTAACTTGTTTGGGGCTATTATGCATACCAAGAGAATGTTTTCAAGTAACCATGGGACTAAAGCCTTATGTTCGAAAATGATGTATGTAAGTATGTTTTAGAGTATGATTATGGGTTAGCGTTGATGTTTAGCATGTTTAGGTGCCCCTGGTATGTTAGATCTGTGCTTGGGTAGTGTTAGAATGATAATCGGGTGATGTTAGTAGCATAGAAAATATTTCAGAATGTTTTGATGCGCCTAAGCAGTGGCCCATGCGCCCAGCATGAGTGGCCATGCGTCTAAGTGTTGGCCATGCGCCTAAACAGTAACCCATGCGCCCAGCATGTTGGCCAGACGCCTAAGTGTTGTCCATGCGCCTAAATCGTGCCCATGCGCCTAAGTGTCAAAACGGCTAAGTGTTGTTGATGCGCCTGAACAGATGTCATGCGCCTGCATAGTGGCAAAACGCCTGAACATGGCAGAAGCTCCCCAATAGTGTCCATGCGCCCAGATTATTTTACACTTAGAATTTTTATGCACATGCGCCTAAAAGGTCCCATGCGCCCAATTTGGACTTAGGATTTTCTAGGTGGTTTTAAGGGGTAAAATAGGGAGATAGGCCTTGTTATGATGTGATGGCTTATGCTTGATGTGTGCATAGTGATGTGGTGAATTATGATGCGTATGTGGATGTGATGTGTTATCTATCTTCGTCAAAGAGTTTTCAAAACGTACGTATTATGTTTTATAATATATAATGTATGGCTTTACGTGGTGTGATATATGAATGAATTAATTTACAAACATAAAGTATTATGCAATGTAAAGTAGAGAATAATGAAAGAGGAACCCAATGATGGTGAGCAGGCACGAATAACCAACTGTGGTGGCTGGCCATTGGTGTGGTGCCTGGTGTATAATAGTTACTCATATTGTTGGGGGTGTAGTACCCATATTATTGGGGGTGTAGTACCCATATTATTGGGGGTGTAGTACCCATATTATTGGGGGTGTAGTACCCATATTATTGGGGTGTAGTACCCATATTATTGGGGATGTAGTACCCATATTATTTGGGGTGTAGTACCTATATTATTGGGGGTGTAGTACCCACATTGTTGGGGGTGTAACGTATGATAAAGACATAATGAGGTGAGTGACCTGATGTTGCAACAGACTCGGATAGAGTTCAATCCCTGTGATTGACTCGAATGGGATTGTTGTCGCGTATCCCGGTGTTGTGTCAGTCTTCGGACACGAGTCGGGGGTTTGTGTACAGGCCCCGGCACAACATCAGCTTTCGAGCATGAGTCGGGGATATTGCATGAGACAAGATTCTAGTAATGAAGAGTAATAAGCCAAGAAATGAATGAATAAACGAATGATGATGAAGATAATAATAATAGTTATTATCAGTATGAATGTATGTTGTATGACAACTGACGGACGTAAAGTACGAAAAGGAAGTAAGAGAAAAGAAAGTAAAAGATAATGAGAAGTATGAACGATAATATGAATACGAAAGTAAATAAAAGAATGAAACAATGAAAGTATGAAAGAACGAGCGAATAAAGAACATAGATTGAGTGTACGTATGTTGTATGACCACGAATGAATGTAAAGATAGCTTTTAAAAGAAATAAAGTATTTACTATAAAAACTAGAACTCATTCAGCGTCGCTGACTTTTGTATGCATGATAGTTGGCAGGTATTTTGTTGATGCTGAGGAGGTGCAGGCATGGATGCATAAGCTACTGGGAGCATTTTGAGGCTGGCGTCCATATTTTGACATGTCATTATATTTTGAGATGAAAAAAAAATGCTGTAAATGAATGAAATGACGTGTTTTTAGTTATTAATGAAAATTTTAAATTCTGCTGCAAAATAAATGTACGTTTTATAATATTTTATGTGCGATGAAAGACCAGCTGTAAGCGTCCCAGGAACGGAGCCTTACACTAAGTCAGGCTCATGCGCCTGCATAGTGCCCATGCGCCCGTATCGTGCTCATGCTCCTAGAATTTCCCCATGCACCTAAGTGTTCCATGCTCCTAAGCAGTCATGCGCCCGCATAGTAGCCATCCGCCTAAAGATTTAGAAAATATTCTAAAAATTTTGGAAAGAAGAATGTTTAGGCTATGACTTGAGATGTTCCCGGGGATGATGTATGATGATGGTATGATATGTGATGATGTATGATGATACTATGATCTGTGATGATGTATGATGATGGTATGATGTGTAATGTGTTAGAATGCATGCGTTAATGAATGAATGATGGTACAGAAAGTCTTGCAAGCACAGTATAGAGAAACACACTCCATGAAGAGTGTTAGCACAACGGTGTGTGGGATAGCTACCCTAAAAGGATGCACACCGGAGTCTTTCCTTGTGATTGACCATTTGATGGAACCTTTGTCGCTTACCCTAGGTACTATGGTCAGGCCATTGGGAGCCATGATGGGGGATCTATGATAGACCTCGGGCCAGTACCCGCTTTATGCATGACGGTGGGGTAAAGTTCATGGTTTTGGATGGAATGTAAAGAAGTAAAGATGAACGTATGAATGAAAGTAAGAAAACATGAATGAATGAGAAGGAAAATAATTTATGAAGTGAACGAAAGTGAATGATAATGACGTATGATGAATGTATAAAAGTTAACGAATAAATGATGAAGATAATAATGATATTATCTATGTGTACGTATGATGTGCGACCACATATAAAAGTAAAGAACTGTTTTAGTGAAAGTAAAGTATGTTTTACTCAGCAAAGCTGACTTTTTATGCATTTTTCAGTTGGCAGGTAAGGTTGTTGGGGATGGCACGGGGCGGCTACTCGGCTCATTTTGGATGGCATCCATTTTTATAATGCTTTTGTGATGTAATGCAACAAGTATTTTGTAATATGATAACGATGTATTATTTTGCAAAAGCTTTTATGATGAAATGAAATGTTGTTTTTAATGTTTCCGCAATGATGTTTCTCCAAGTTAATGAAATTATATGTTTTATGTGCAATGATTTACTAGCTGTAAGCGTCCCAGGAACAGGGCCTTACAAGTTGGTATCAGAGCCAAAGTTTACGTGAAACGGGTAAATTTTTAAAATAAACCTTAACTTAAACTGAAAATGGGACGGAAAGGGAAGGGATGCCAATCTGAGTAGCTGCGTGCCATCATGTATTATCTTAATGTTAATCTGTATTACGTGCGCATGTTATGTGGTTTATGTGCTGTATGTAGATTTAGATACTGATGTAGTCAGGATAGGTAATGCTCGGGGTATGAAAAGTAAAGTAAGTGGCTAATCACAACTGGCCACTGTAATTAGGGACTTACTAAACTTGACATAAACTGAGTTGTTACCTTGATTGACCATGTTGGTTATTGAATCTTTCAGTGTGTTAAAGGATGGCTGGTGGTAGATCATCTAAAGCTTCGTGTAGTGGAGGTCGCGGTGGAAGTGGTGCTGAACTGCGACCCAAAAGAGGAAGGCCTAGAGTCGAAAAGGTGGTTCATGAAGAACCCGAGTCCCCTCATCCGGAGGGCGGAGATGAGAGTGCAAATTTGAGGGCCTTAGTGAAAGAGGCAGTTGTGGAGGAGGTTCATCAGGTCATTCAGACGGTCCTACCATATTTGGTGACCAAAGTGATAAAGGTTGTGCGAGAAGGAGAGAGAAAGGAAAGGAACAGGTCCGCGGGAGGACAGGAAAGGCCAGAGACCAAAACGGTTCTCTCCGATGATGAAGAGGAGGAAGAAGAAGAGCCTGTGCCGGAAGCGGAACGAGGTTTTAACTATGGGGCATTTCAAAGGTGTAACCCCCAACTTTTGATGGTAATGGCACTGTTGCTGCTGCTCACCGATGGGTGAGGGAAATGGAAGTTGTTTTGAATATCAGCGAGTACCGAGAAGACCAGAAGGTGAAGTTTGCTGCCCACTAGTTTGTGGACTCGGCTCTATGTTAGTGGGACAATATTGCCCAAGCCGAGGGTAGTCAGGCGATTGGAAGAATGAGGTGGTCTGAGTTAAAGAAGCTGGTAATTGAGGAGTTCTGTCCTCACTGGGAAATGGATAAGGTGGAAAGGGAGTTTCTACAGCTGGAAGCGAGAACAATGACTCATCAACAATACACTATGAAGTTTAATGAGATGGCACGGCTGGTGCCGGATCAAGTGACGCCTCTGTCATAAAAGATTAAGAGGTACATCCAGAGCTTGCCATCAGATATCCGTTGGCAGCTAATCGCTGCCCAACCGAGCACGTTTAGGTCGGAAGTTGATTTGGCAGGGTGGTTATATGATGAGAGAACTATGGTAAGGTTTGGTCGAGTTGGTGCCCCGACGAGTAACAAGAAGGCACGGGTGGATGAGCGCCGTGTGGTCACATCCAGTGCAGGGTTAAAGGAGTTTGGATAATGTGGAAAGGAGCATATTAGAGAATGTAGGTTGGGATCGAACTTTTGCTTTAAATGCGGGAGGAAGGGCATATAGCAAAGGACTGTCGTGCGGTCAGATGTTTTAACTATGGTGGAGAGGGTCACATGAGTAGAGACTGCAAAAAGCTGAGGGCTGAAGGTTCGGAAGTGAAGAAGGCTAAAGGAGAAGGGCAGAGGGCAAGTGCCAGAGCGTTTACGATGAAGCAGGAGGAGGCTAGGACAGATCCCAATGTCATGGCAGGTACGTATCTTGTAATCAAACTCTTGCTTTTGGGTTGTTCGATTCTGTTGCTAGTAGGAGTTTTATTTCTGCTTTCTTCTGTGCTAAGTTGCCCATTAGGAGTAGAAGTGTTGATGAGCCCTTCAATGTAGAAACTGCCATAGGTAACCCTACCCGGATTTCTGAGATGAAAGAAGGTTGCGACATTGAATTAGAAGGTGATAAGTTTCCTGTTAGACTGTCCGTGATAACCTTAGGCGGTTTTGATGTAGTCCTAGGAATGAATTGGTTGGCGGACTACGAGGCGAACATTATGTGTCGCAAGAAGATGATCCGATTTACAGCGCCTGATGAGAGTTCGGTGACGGTTTACGGTGATCGAGTTACTACAATTTCGAAGGTGATTTCGATAGCGGTGGCGGAAAAGTGCATGAGGCGTAAACCGATTGAATTCCAGGTGGGTGATAGAGTCATGTTGAAGGTCTCACCTGCAAAAGGTATCATTCGGTTCAGAAAGCGGAGCAAGTTGAGCCCAAGGTACATAGGACCTTTCCCAATCATTGCTCGAGTAGGAGAGGTGGCCTATAGACTAGAGTTACCATATGAGTTAAGTGGAATTCACCCGATATTCCATGTATCTCGTCTTAGAAAGTGTTTAGTAGACGAAGATATGGTTGTACCACTGGAGGATATCGAGGTAGATGAACGGCTCAATTATGTGGAGAAACCAGTGGCAATCATTGATCGTAAAGAGAAGAGGATAAGGAATTAAGTGGTTCCTCTTAAGTGCGTGCAGTGGAAGCACAGAAAGGGATCGGAATCTACGTGGGAGACTGAAGAAGAGATGAGACAGCATTACCCACGTTTGTTCGAGGAATAACAAGTTTCAGGGACGAAACCTATATAAGAGGGGTGGACTTGTAACACCCGGTTATTTTCCTTGAAGTCAAAGAAAGAAGAAGAAGAAAGAAAAAGAAACAAACGAAATAAAGTCTAAGTTGAGGGACCAATCTTGCCAAAAGAAGAAAAGGTTTGGAAGAGTGGGTAAAAGGGAATGCCAGCCCATTCCCCTCTCCCATTCACCATTTCATTCGGCCAAGAGAGGGAGGAGAAGGAGAAAGGGCAAAACTTCAGGTTTTTTGAAGAATCGAGTGCAAAAGTCGAAGTCTAGCGGGTTTGTGTGAAGCTCTTCTCGAAGGGGTTGTTAATGTGAGTTCTAGGACCCCTCTTTTACACATTTTTGACTGATTTGGGGCTGGAACACATTGCAAAATCGTTTTGGTTATGTTGGGGCGTGGAACCCGTTTATGTGTATGATTGTGTGGGTGTGCGACCAGGTGGGCTCATGGATGGGTTTGTGATGTTTTAGTAATGTTGTGGTTGTGTTTCTAGGAATTAGAATGGTTGGTTTTAGCCTAAAACAGGTTAGAAAAAGGTTGGAGGCCGAGATCTGCAGTTAGGGTTCGAAAGGGGGCTGCATCTACACCAGCTAGGGCTCATGCGGTTGGAACCCATAAGACCGAATGGCATGCGCCTGAAGGCCATACGGCCTAAAGGCATGCGACTAAAGTCCATGCGCTTGAATGGCATGCGACTAAAGCCCATGCGCCTGAAGTCATGCGACTGAAGGCCATACGCATGGAAGTTATGCGACTGAAGCCCATGCGCCTGAAGTCATGCGACTGAAGGCCATAGGCATGGAAGTTATGCGACTAAAGCCCATGCGCCTAAAGTCATGCGACTGAAGGCTATACGCATGGAAGTTATGCGACTGAGGGCTATGCGACTGAGAGTCCATACGCCTAAGTGTTCATTCGCCCATAGTGTTCATACGCCTAAGTGTCCTGCGCCTGGAATGGCCATGCGACTGAATGGTGCCCATACGCCCAAATAAGGCTCATGCACCCGAAAGAACTTAGTTTATTATCTGATTCTCAGGAGAAAAGGGTAAATGTAGGCTTTGACTTGGGGAATTCCCAAGGGTTTATGTAAGTTGACTTTTGAGGTCATAGATGTTATGATGGGCATGTATGATGATGTATGATTAATGCTTATGTGATGGTGTATGTGATGTATGATTGATGTATGATAGTATGTATGGTGTATGTTATGAATGTATGATCATGCCCTGTATGGTGATGTTGTATGTTTATGTTTATGTTCCTATTATGTATGATTATTTTCCATGGCTTTATGCTGAATGACTAATGAATGAAATGAAAAATATTATGTGACGTAAAGCGGAAGATAATGAAAAGAGGAACGTAATGAAAGAATGCATGCGTTAATGAATGAATGATGGAACAGAAAGTCTTGAAAGCACAGTATAGAGAAACACACTCCATGAAGAGTGTTAGTACAATGGTGTGTGGGATAGCTACCCTAGAAGGATGCACACGGGGGTCTTTCCTTGTGACTGACCATTTAATGGAACCTTTCTCGCTTACCCTAGGTACTGTGGTCAGGCCATTGGGAGCCATGACGGGGGGTCTATGATAGACCTCGGCCCAGTACCCGCTTTATGCATGACGGTGGGGTATAGCACATGGCAATGGTACACCTGAACTTACCCTAGGTACCATGGTTAGGCCACTGGGAGCCATGTCGGGGGGTCTATGATAGACCTCGGCCAAGTACCCGCTTTATGCATGACGGTGGGGTAAAGTTCATGGTTTTGGATGGAATGTAAAGAAGTAAAGATGAACGTATGAATGAAAGTAAGAAAGCATGAATGAATGAGAAGGAAAATAATTTATCAAGTGAACGAAAGTGAATGATAATGACATACGATGAATGTATAAAAGTTAACGAATAAATGAAGAATATAATGATACTATCTATGTGTACGTATGATGTGTGACCACATATAAAAGTAAAGAACTGTTTTAATGAAAGTAAAGTATGTTTTACTTAAAACTAGAACTCACTCAGCAACGCTGACTTTTTATGCATTTTGTAGTTGGCAGGTAAGGTTGCTGAGGATGGCACGGGGCGGATACTCGGCTCATTTTGGATGGCATCCATTTTTATAATGTTTTTGTAATGTAATGCAACAAGTATTTTGTAATGTGATAACGATGTATTATTTTGCAAAAGCTTTTATGATAAAATGAAATGTTGTTTTTAATGTTTCCGCTGCGATGTTTCTCCAAGTTAATGAAATTATATGTTTTATGTGCAATGATTTACCAGCTATAAGCGTCCCGGGAACAGGGCCTTACAGCATGATTATGACCCATTTTCTTTATGTTCCCTATTGCGTATTATTCTGTGGCTCTACGTGGTATGATTATGATAATGAACGTAAAGTATTATGTAACGTAAAGCGAAAGTTAATGATAATGAAAAGAGGAACGTAAAGAATGTTAGGATCTGGTATTTGAACAAAACACCAACTGATTAACGTGTTAAACCAAACCAAATAGTGCGGAATCCTGTTTGATTGGTGATCCAATCAGTGAGAACGTAGCGTATTTATAGGTTAGGGTTGCTCATTCGGGCGACTGAACCATTAGCATGGTTCATTCGTGCGATTGAGCCATGCGGTTGATCTATTCGCACGACTGAGTGTTCAGTCATTCGACTGAGCCATTCTTATGTGACAATCATACGACTGATCCAGTCTCCTGGTTCAGTCGTGCGACTGAGTCATTCGCATGATGTTGTTCATGCGTATGGTCCATTAGCATGGGCCATTCGCATAATAACTTCATGTTATTAAGTTTAAATGTATTAATAAGTTTAAATGTATTAATAATCATTACATTATTTATATTAGTTCAATCAACCACAACCTATATAATCAATTTGAAAATCGTTAAACAACTCATTAATGAAATATTAAACCTTATAAACACAACCAAACATTTGTATTTCATTATTTACCCAACTATTACATAAGCGTAAGACAACAAAGACATATTACATTAAGATCAGAATCAAGGTACATATGTATCAACAAACTCCCCCTTGGACCTAGATTCATCTATTGTCTTACCTTATTCATAACCTCCTCGTACATCTTGTACTTCTCCTCTCTTGTGACTCCTGCATGTATCTCAAACGCAAAGCAGAGTCGTATCATATTTTGAAATTGGAGGGCTTGTATAATATCTTGCGTGTCATAGAACAGTGGCCACTTGTATAGTGTGTAGACATCTTCAGCTGATAAGTTTGTAAGCCACATCGGGTCAAATACCCTGATAGTATCCATTCTGCCCACTTTGTTAAGAACTATGACCGCCTCCCCTGTTCTCCAATCATAGTACCACCACTTAAAGTGTGGAGTCAACTCCTGTGGCATTTCCCTGAGAGGGATTCTTGACATTGTGCGTGGAGGACTCCACTTCAGCACTATCTTTGGCTTTTCAGTTATGGGATCAACTTCAGACCTTCTGATATACCTCGTAGGTTGTTGAGGTTTGAAGTTGATCCACCTGGTGTGGTACTCTTTCTTCAAGGCAACCTCAAACCAGCCTGACATCTTCCTCGGGTCAGCATATAACAGCTTCAGTTTAGCCAGCTGGTTGAGCTCAAAACCAGGTAGAGACTTTAGATCATGCGGGAATCTAAAGTACTCAATACCCTTCTCTTTCTTTACCGCGTATATGTTAAGATCATCAAAATGGGCCCACGCGATAATCTTGCCTGAGACCTTGTGATGTTTCTTCAATTTGTAGAGCTTGGTGTAAACATTCGGTTTAGGGGCAGCGTGTTGGGCTCGGATCTCCTCAAAACATGCAGCCCATTCAGCCTTTCTGATATCAACATCGGCGTTTGAGGCTTGGGCTTGTTCTTCAACCTTCTCTGACTCTTGCTCCATCTTATCTAATATCTCGAATGTATCACTGACCAGGGAATCACCCAGATTGGGGACCATATTTCCCTATTTGTCAGCATACTCTGGATAATGCTCTGCAGTGACGTCCT
>BJCM01200743.1:0-19166 GCA_018326385.1 Flaveria bidentis
CGACCACACCACCTTCCTCCAAAGCCCATTATGGTCCTCCTTAAAGCGCCACCACCATTTCGCCAACAGAGATAGGTTGGCTAATGATAACGATCCTAGTCCCAACCCACCACAATCTACCGGACTAATAACTTTTTCCCAAGCTACCCAACATATTCTTCTTTTATCCATTGACCCACCCCAAAGGAATTCTCTTCTAATGCGGTCAAGTTCTTTGATAATTTGGCCCGGGGCGTGGTATAGGGAGAAAAAATATGTTGGAAGGGCATTAAGGACGGCCTTTATTAACGTGACACGACCATCGAAAGATAAGGATTTCGCCTTCCAAAGAGCAAGCCGACTTTTGAAAATATCAAAAACGGGCTTCCAAAATTTTATTTGACTCATGTTTGCTCCCACCATCAAACCAAGGTGTTTAAAAGGAAATTCTCCAATCTTGCAACGAAACAAACTCGCCATGTTGGATATATGGATGAAGGAATGAGAATGATTTTGAAAGAATGTTGGTGATTATAAGCTACCGAGGTTTTAAACAATTTAGTCCTATTTATTTATTATTATATATTTGTATTTGTTATAACATAAAAATCAATCTTATATTTATATAGGTAATTATATTTAAGTTGTACTATGTAACCCCATTTTTTTATTTGAGCAATAATGATTATTCAAAATATTTGCCTTTTGAGATATCACCGGATCATTATATATGTGATGGTTGTGTATCCATTGTTATGGTTAACATAAAACTTAAAAGTCTATGTCGTTGTTACTATCAAATCGTTTTTTTCAAATAAATATATAATTAGTTTTAGTCATAAGCTGAATTTAATTCAGTGACAGGAACTTATAGATATTATAAGTTTTAGTCATAACCTGAATGTTATTGTTAACTAATTTTATTAAATATCTTTATTATCTTCTATATTGTTTACCTATAATCAACCAAAAAGTTAACTTATTTTAACAAAAATGCAGGAAGAAACTGGACATCCGATCAAATCAATAAATGATTTAATTAGAGCATGTTGGAAGTGAGTGTGGTATATTAGTTAAAAGTTTAGTATGGCTTGATGGGTAAGTACGACAAGACATAAACTTTCAATTGTTAATGTCCCTATGTTATGTTTAACGATAATAACAATATGTATATGTCTAAAAGCATGTCTAACAAAGCAACTAACAAATAAATCAAATCACTTGACAAAATGAAAGGAAAACAAAAAAACATATACAAATTTGCTTAGGTGTATCTTGTGCGTCATTATCGCTTGATATATCTTATGTGCAATTTCTTAACATTTAGAATATTTTCTCTTTGTTTAATTCTTATAACAAAATAAAGTTAGCAAACTTTGATTTTAAAATTATTTTCGTCTTAAAGTTACTCGTTATAAGACAATCAAAACTAGGATGAGTAAATCAAAACATAATAGCTATATTCTATTAAAAAAAGGTAAACTTGACATAAACAAATGGAACAAAATGCACATCTTGTTTTGTTATGAGATTTTTGAAATTGTGATTTTTCAAATAATCTTGAACTTAAGTTATATGGTGGTGATGATGTCAAACCTTGTTGATAAACACGTATTCCTTCATTATACGCTTTTATATAGCGAATGTCATTCTAATATAAATGCCTAAAACTTTTTGAGCGTTATATAACATGTGTCAAGGTTTAAGAACCATTAGAATATACTGTTAAACACGTATATCACTTCCAGAAAATATAATATAAAAAAACGTTGCTTATCTTCACTCATGCACTTAAAACAACTAAGATGACCCGACATGTGGGACCTATTCTTTTTCCAAATGTTAACTTCAAGTTGTCTCTTGCTTTCCCAAATACAATATGCATCATGCCTGTGGTGTTAATATTAAACCATTGGGTTATACATATGCGTTGATTTTAAATTAAAATTGTATTAAAGTATAAATAAAAATAAATATGTTTAATGTGTAAAAATATTATGTTGTTGTAAAGATAAGCATAAAAAAACATAAAAAATCATCTTAACTGATGTATAATATGTTAACTTTTTCTTATATATATAATGATATAAAAGAAGTTTTTACACTATTCTTTATGCTCTATATATTTTCTGAACGACTAACTTTTACGGTTTCTGCTAATTATTTTCTAATTCGACGCTAAATAAATGATATGGGTTTCCTATTATCCTTTTATTTTGTTTAATTAGGACGAGTTTTGAGCTCCAAAACTAATTTTTGTTTTAAAAGGTTAATTGAATTATTGACGGATCACAAATCCAACCGATCATCTCTCGAGTACGGAGCTATGTAGCACTAAACTGGCACGTTCTCAAATGAAAGTTAGTATACCAGTTTGTTTTATCAGTCCCGAATTAGAGACCATCTCAGATGAAAACTTACTTTAAATGAGAAAAATCCCATGGTTTAAACTAAATTCTTTTTTTTACTAATCACAAACTTGAACCTCAAAACTTACGTTAGTTTTAACAAAGTTTTAAAATACATCAACTGAATCACTTAAGCTAACGATCATTGGTTCATTACTTTATACGTTTTGATTTTGATTTTGAGACTTCTCTTGCTAGTTGCTGCCAGTCTACCACCAGGGCTCAACCCACTCTATCAAATATATTTTTATCTTAAAGGCTTTTATAATGTATTGAAGATATTTTGAGATTTGGAAATTGGTAGTATCTTGTTTGAAGATCTATATGGTGGTCGCAATGGATGGGCGAGATGCACCCAAACGCCAGTGAGGCACAATCTTTATGATACACCCGCATGTAACATGGAGGAATCTTAACCACTACCGCACATAACACGTGTCAAACTTTCAATGGTTTTACACTTTACTACCACTCTATATAACTTCCCAAAAACCCACACAGCGTTAATCAAACTTCATCTCACATTCCCTCTCAAACAACCAACTTCTTCTAAAACAGTTACACCAGAGGATATATTCAATTAAACCAAACAATGTCATCGGAAACATCCAACGTCACGTCGGATCCACCTACCTCCGCCGTAGTCGCCGCCGGTGGCCTGAATTTCAACGATACGGAGCTAACGTTGCGGTTACCAGGTGAATCGCAAAATTCAGGTGCAAAACGGAGGTTTTCCGACATCACTGATCTGAAATTGGGCGGAAGTGATCAATCCGATACAGAATGCTCCGTCGTCACCAAATCTCCTTCGTCAAAGTAAGCTAGATCATTTGTATATTTAGTGAGTCTATACTTATATGAAATGATTGTTAATACAGAAGAGAGATTATTTTATTGTTCATCAGTCTATTTAGTAACATCCCCCATCGTTTTTAACTTTTTAATATTATTTGAAAGTGGTTTTTAGTAGAGAAAAAGAGAAAATATAATAATAAATGTATAACAAATATTATTTAATTGAAAATGAGAGAGAAAAAATAATGATTTTTAGTGTAATTTATAATGTTAAGGATAATAAAACTGATGTGAATACTGTTGCGCACTTGGAAAACAAGAGAAATTAGTTTAGTAGCTGCAATTTGTCACTTTGATTGATTTGCTGGTGAATTTACAGAATGAATTTATGGATTTTACAGGAAACAAGTGGTAGGGTGGCCGCCGGTGAGATCTTACCGGAAGAACATGATGAAGAGTGATTGCAAGTATGTAAAGGTGGCGGTTGATGGAGCACCGTATTTGAGGAAGGTAGATCTAGAAATGTATTCAGGTTATCAGCAACTTTTGTGTGCTTTTGAAGATCTATTCTCTTGTTTCACCATCAGTGAGTACATAAACTCATCATCTGAATTCATTATTGATTGTCTAATTTCTTGTTCAACTCAACAGTTTATTGATGTGCTGAATGATTGTTGCAGGAAACGTGTTGAACGAGAGGAAGCTGATGGATCCCGTGAACGGTATGGAATACGTTCCAACGTATGAAGATAAGGATGGAGATTGGATGTTAGTTGGTGATGTTCCTTGGAAGTAAGTTGATCTGCATGTACATAAATTATCACTCGTATTTGTCTTAATGTGTAATCAGTTTTTTTGTCTCACTGTTTCCATGAGAAATTATTCACAAGCAATTTTCGGTATGATTTTGCAGGATGTTTGTTGAATCGTGCAAACGAATAAGACTAATGAAGAACTCAGAAGCCATTAATGGATCAGGTAACTTATGTTATAGTACAATCATATGCCTCACTCGAATCTTTTAGAATAATATTGTTTTGAATTATAATTATTTTCTGATCTATTGTTTTGTTTTTAATGATGTAGAGTTGCTGAAGAAGTGTTGAGCAAGGTGATTTTGGATGATGGCTATGGGAGAAGAAATTTTAGCGAGAATTGGAGTAGTTGTTTATAGAGGAAACTTGTTTCTTTTTTCAAGAATACGGAAATAGTTTATTATTTAGGGTTAGTATAGGAGTACATAAAAGGCACATGGTTTGCTTACCAATGTTTGTTGAGGTTTTGGGTGTGCTCTATAACGTTATAAAATTAGAGTACTAAACATAACACATGTTACTACGATAGTAAATCATTATTTGTTTGGATCAGTTCTAAAATAACCTGTTAATATATAACCCCAAGGCCAAAGGTTGGGAAAACATCATCTAACGATCAAAAATATTTTGATGAACACATTACAATAGTAGGGATGGTAATGGGTCGGGTTGGGGATGGGTGTTGGCAATCCCAAGCCCATGCATGATTTTGAAATCTTGTCCTATACCCGGCTCATTACTCGTCAGGTATTGGTAGGGCATTTACCCATTAGGTATCGGGTATAACCATGAGCATTAGGTTATGGGCATACGCGCGGGTATTGACCAATCTTTATCTAGTTCATTTACACACTTTTATTTTTATATTATCTCTTTAAAATTTCATATACTAAAAACTACAATAACATTTTCATTTGGTCAATTTATAAATAAAAATCGTTATAACAAGTTGCTTAAACTTTCTTATTGAGACTACAAAACAACTACAACATATAAGTGTATTAACGTGTCATGCAAAATACAAATTTAATGTCCAAAAAAATTAGTTCATTATGGTTTCATATCCAAAAATAAAGAACTCCCATTTTTGGGCAATCAGGCATCCCATACCCATTCTTTCCCTTTAAATTGATCTCATACCCGGCCCAATAACTATTGGGCTTCAGGTATACCAGTCCCATATGCTTCGTGTTTCGGATATACTCACCAGGATGTGGTTATTTTTGCCATCCCTGACTATAGTCATCTTGTATAAACATACGTATGGGATAAGAGACCAAGAGAGTGAAGACTGAATAGTATGGCTGTGAAAACAGGGAGTCAGATGCTCAGATCCTTGTTCATAAATGGGCCGCCCTTTTTACTTGATAAGGTAAGGAGATTAGGTTTAAGAGTTGGGCTAGGCCCACTATGACGGGCCTGTTTAGGCCCAATCCTAATTTTAGGCCGACATTGGTTAGAACTTACACCTATGACTCTGAGTAGATATGGATAACAAAAGTCTAAGACCGATACTAGATGGAAATAATGCTTTTTTCGTCCAAAAGAAGTGAAAGCAAACAATATTAGACAGCCACCTAATGTCTACATTGCGGTTAAATCATATGAATTAGACCATTTTAGTGATTGAATATAAATCACTTGTAAATGCACCAAGTTAGCTACCACATTAGAATTTTACAAATCTTCTGAATAAACTCATTTTATGTTCAATGGTTTTATAAACCCTTACATTTCTATATCATCGCCATTTTCTACATTTATTTCTCCTAAATCATATTATTTTATACTAAGTTGTTTTTTAGTTTCTTATTATTAAAGTCTAAAATTTTAGATATTAGATGGCATTTACAACATGACTTTAAAGCATTTTTACATATTTATGTTATTTTAACTATTTACTACATGTAAAGTAATTTAAATTTAAAACGAGTGCACTGTACCAATTATTAAGGCACACGGTGTAAAAGTCACTAATCCACTACAAATTAAATTCAAATATATAAATACAAAACAAAGGACTCATTTGGCCTCACTTCCTCTCGTTTGATGGTGCCCGTTTGCAAGGGTTTCTTCCTTGAGAACGGTGAGCTCCAATGGTACCCTTCCAAAGGGTAGCCCCAACTCATCTCAAGGATGCTTAAGAGCATTCACAATTGAATCCCTAAAAATATATGAGTGTATTTGATATATTACATAAAATTGTTTTGAGTGGTTATGAGTGAATGAAAAAAATTATTATTATTGATTGATATATTTGAAGAATCAATATTCAATCCTTATAATTTTTTTTAATATTTTTGAAAGTAGTTATAAGTGAAGGAGAGAAAAAAAGTAATAATAAGGGTATAAAAAGTATTATTTAATTAAAAAAAGAAAAAAATATAATGATTTTTAATGTAATCATATATATAAAGATAATAAATCTACTCTGAATGCTTTAAGGTTACTTTACTAGAGATGTTCTTAGTAAATTTTGTCATATCTTCATGCATCTTTCGAACTCCTCCATTGGGTTTTCATAAAACCCTATCACCAAGAACTTGATTATCTGATTCACATAAATATCATACTAACTAAATAAGGTATACTTAAAAAACCATTGTACAAATTGTTCTCATAGAAACTGATTAACCAATTAACTATTCCCTAACTAAATATTAACGAACAAGGATCCTTGATTTTATTTGTTCAATTTCTAACACTTGCACCAATTCCTTTTTATGTTGGTGAATAATAAATGTTTAAAACTTATAGTGATACGATTGGGTATAATTAAGTCATTGGGTCGAATGGGGCAATAGAAAAGCAAATTTATTTAACTTTGTAGGTTTTTAAAAATTGAGATCACATACCAAATTTAAAAAAAAAATTAGAAAGCACACGAAGCAAGAAGATGAACACTAACAACACTGAAATGTTTCTTCTCACAATATAGACAGAAATCACTCCTTAAAGGATATCAGTAAAATAGATAATCCTAGGTGTTACATCAAAATAAGTTCACAAATATAATCATTAGAGAAGGGAGTTTCATCCAATAACAACATGAAAATATATAGCAGAAAAAAAGATACATAAATCAGGGGCAGTTATCTATTTAATATATTTTCCTGTGGGCCATAACGAATGATAAGTGAATTAGATTCGAGAATCTATTTCTTTTTATAACTCATGTATCCCTAAATTAATTATTTGTATTATTTCTCGCAAACTTGACTCCTATTTCAAATCCTCATGTATGACGTGAAGAAGGGCATGAAGCACCATTAATGAGAAGTCGGTAAAAGGGGTGAAAAATAATGAGCTAGATATGGGTTCTAACGGTTTTTAATATTTAAAACTGCATGTGATGAATTTCTTAAGAATTTAGTACACGCGATAAATGTGTGCTTGTCGGTCTAAATGAGTGTGCCCGAAACATATGTGTCCCGCTATTAACACCTCGATGTTCAATGATGATGGAGATGTGGAATAATATAAAATGGGTTGGGAGGAAGGGTCGCATGATGTTAAACTTTGTTGGAATTGACATTTTAGTCACTGTAAAGACTATTCACTTGAAAATATCTATATTTTATCTTTGATGTCTAGAGATGAATTGTATCTCGTCGATGTACACGATACAATACTACAATACGATTACTAACACATGACAAAAACCCATTAAGCTCTATTAGTGTACTATGTATCACATACATGTCTTCAACATCATTATGATTTGTTATGAATTTTATGCAACCTAAACCAACTCACATCACCCGTAAAATCCCCATTAAAAATACAATCTATCATAAAGTTAACATTTGGTCTTCACCATCAAAATAAATTTAAACATTTATTGCTACAACAAAAGTTTATTAGACTTTGGTATCCATATATCCATGGTATCAAGACGAGCACATGGTCACATTAGCATTTATTGCAATCTTTTCAAGTCTAATACCATCAATGATGTACCCAAGGTTCTAAGATATTTTTTCCTGTGTGCAGCACAGCAGTATCATATTCCTTTTAACCTTTTTATCAGCATATTCCTTTTAATTAATAGATTATTTAATCATTTATTTCCCCATTTACAAGTCACAGGGTCTAACTGTAATAAAACCATAAGTTGGAGGCTAATATATGCTTTATGTGAAAACACTAAAAATCAATAAATACACCTGCATCTTGACTCGTTTCTCGGTCCTTCAATTTCCTCCATCAATCTAGATCTACAATCTCTGTATTCTTCTTCAGGTATAATATACAGTTATACACTCTTAAAATCGATCAATTTCTCGAATTTCATATTGTTTTCAGAATACCCATTATTGTTTTTGGGTTTCAATCATACCCATTTGCTAGATTTCATGTTGATCCACTTCACTTTCATGTTTACAGGACTTATATACGATCTCCAATGTCGGTGGAATCTGCAATCGCCCCCATCGTCAATGGCGATTCCGATTTGAGCAATGGTCATACAAAGAAACCGTACAAGATCTTCGTAGGTTACGATCCAAGAGAAGATGTGGCGTTCGAGGTTTGTCGGTACTCAATTCTCAAACGATCTTCGATCCCCGTAGAGATCATCCCCATCAAGCAATCCGAATTACGAGAGAAAAACCACTATTGGCGTGAACGTGGGAAGCTTGAGAGCACTGAATTCTCGTTCACGCGATTCTTGACGCCGTTTTTGGCTGGATACGAGGGTTGGGCGATGTTCGTCGACTGTGATTTCCTCTACCTCGGCGACATTAAGGAATTGTTCGATCTGGTTGATGATAAGTATGCTGTGATGTGTGTTCAGCATGATTACACCCCAAAAGAAACCACAAAGATGGACGGTGCGGTGCAGACTGTTTACCCACGAAAGAATTGGTCTTCAATGGTGTTGTATAACTGCGATCACCGGAAAAACAAGATTCTGACGCCGGAGGTTGTTAATAAGGAATCCGGTGCGTTTCTGCATAGGTTTCAGTGGTTGGAGGATCATGAAATCGGGTCGGTGCCGTTTGTTTGGAACTTTCTTGTGGGTCATAATCGGGTCGTGAAGGATGACCCGAATACGTACCCGAAAGCTATACATTATACTCTTGGAGGGCCATGGTTTGAAGCTTGGAAAGATTGTGAGTTTGGGGATTTGTGGTTGAATGAATTGGAGGAGTGTAAGAAGGTTGAGAAAGATAAGAAAATGGAGTGAGATTTGATTATTATTATTGTTATTATTATCATCATTGTTTAGCTTCTGGTTTGTTATTTATACGCGTTCATGTTTGCCCACCAAGTGTTCGATGAAATGCTGGGCTCTTTTATAGTTCATGGCTTCTGTAATTCCATTATTCGTTATGTATGATTACTGTCGGTTTATTGGTTTATTTAATAACATTGAGCAAGATGCATTTTAGTTGTGGCTTATGTGACCATAAGAAACAGCTTTTGTTGGCATGTTTTGACCTCTGCAAGTAAACTGTAAATTGCATACAAATTTGCATAATCACAAACGGAATAAGAGTCTTAAAATAGCCTCCTTGAGTTAAATTTACATCAGCTTTACAACCATTACAGTAAGGTTTTTAAGGACTAAATCCCCATTTCCCAAGTTTAATTTCAAGATATTATTGACAGTTCTAAAGACAACAAAACATTGACCAAAACAAATATGGCAAAAGAGGACAGTCGCCTTTGAAGTACCTCAGCAACATAAACTAGAGCGAGAGTATCTTCTGGATGGTTAGAATAGTATTTCGGGTAGTTCACGAGAAGGCAAACTTGCAACACTTTTAAACTGCAAACACAAAAAGGAAATGAAGTTTGCAACTTTTGAGATTAACAGTTAATTAACAGTTAAAAAGAAAAAGGGTTGGTTGTTAACTACCTTATCTTGCTTGTACTTTGATCGTATAGCAGTAAGTGGGGAGTTACTGTCACTCAAATGTAAACCATGGAGTGCAAAAACTGTGTTCTTTAGATCCAGGGGCTTGTAATTTGTGTAATGCTCCAATGTAGGGTTCTGCCATAAAAAAAAGAACAAGAGCTTAGGTGCTTAGCTTCCATTCGAGGCCCTAAGATGTAGAGGTGGTGATTTTGATATGTTTACTTATGAACATGTTGATTCGGGTCAAACAGGAATAATCAAAGACTTAACGGAAAAGAAAACATATTGCAGCTTGCTAAAAGTGTATTTTTAACGTCTACAAACACGTCCTGTTCTGTGTTGACCAGTGCCAAAATTACCTGTTTTTACCCATTCCCCATCTGCCCATTTTACATTTATATTGAGAAATTAGAGGAAAACTACCCAAGGGTGGCATGACTGATCCAGCATCCATCTGGCAAGAAATACAGCTGATGCAGCAATATTTGAAGGAAGAAATACCAAGAAATTGTAGTCGATCAAAGTCAACTCAGCTAGATAGTTTGCCAAACACTCCAATTCAAGACTCAGGCTCTAACAAAATGTAAAAAAACAATTAATAATGTGAACGAAAGGGATTAACCGAAATTACAAGCAAAGAGGCAATATTTACCTGGGAGGAAGCTTCTGCTGCTCTTATAAATCTCCTGTAAATAGTTATATTCATTAAGGTGCTCTCTTTACAAGAAATGTATGCAAAGTACTATTTTTTAACATATACCTGAGAAATGTCTGTGCTGTTGGTGCTGAAAGGTGAAAGTTTAAATTGTTTAGAACTTGGCTTTCCATATTCAGAACCTGCAAAACGTATTTAACTAAATACTCTGATAATCTGGTTTTATAATTGCAGTTGATAAAAAGTGCGCATGTGATTAGCTATAAAAGGTCAAATGATTATAGATTTATAGAAACCTAACCTCTGATTTTGTGTAAGTACTGTCTGTGATGATACAAAACTCCTCAACACTAGGTGCAATTGTTTCTTCATATTTCCTTCAAACAACAAATTAGGTAAATTTATCAATATAGTAAGAATTACAGAAACATACATTAATGCTAGCAGAAAAAGGTGTTAGATCTTACGAAGCAATTAGCATACAAGTGATGCCTAACAGTTGAAGTTTTTGTCGTTCAATAAAGTTTTTAGAAAGAAACATGTCAATGAGAGAAACCGTGTGATGGAGTGTGTCTGGCTCCAACTTATATTCCACACTTACCTAAAAGTAAAAAATAAACGAATGAATAACGACTTAATTTGAACAGTGCGGGTCCATAATGCCTGTACGTGGAAGATGGGCAGGTTACGTGGGTGCATACAAAATCAGTATCATTACAATGATTTTCTTGATCAATGAATAAAAATGATTTAGGTGGTTGTATGCCTTTAAAATAGACTTTGGTGATTTTCAAATTTCAAACAGCTTTACCCGATTTTCTTTTAGCTAAACTTTTTTTGTTCAGCCCTTTAAAAGTTATACCACAACCCAAACCAACCCGTTTACAGGTAAATGATCAAAATTGACTTTTGGTAAAGATAAGTAAAACTAACCTCTACAAGCCAATCAACTAAGACTCCTCTCATACTCTTAGTTATATCTCTTTGTACCGTCTCCATAAAATTAAAGCGTGGACGATGGATAAGCTGAAATACCAAATGGAAAACAATAAATAAATATTTAGTTACTGGGTAACAAATACGACAATGTGTTTGGCCATTATACAAACCTCTGCTACACGAAAACTGCTATATATTTCGCATACATAGAGACTGCACATCAGAGGATCTTTTATATCAGAATCTATATCAGTAAAATCTGGATGGCTAGATGTTGTGAGCTTCTCATGAATTCTATTTTTCCCTGCTTGATATGCAAGAAATAACAGTACTAATAAATTATTAACTTTGGAGTTACATCAGATTTTGGAAATGGTCTGTTTACAACAAACCTTTGTTTGGAAAGCTTTGCACTTGTGAAACTGTTTTCTTATCTTCCTTTTCAGAATTATCTGGAACCTTCTGGACAGTTGATTGAACGTGAGCTCTCTCAGTGCCATCGCTTTTCATTGATTGTGCATTTGCAGAAACTTGTTGGATATTGATTGAATTCTTTTTAGTCACCTTACTATTCTTTTTCTGATCACAATTGGCAAAAAGTAGAAACAAAAAAGACTTAAGTCACAATGATATCAAGTATCTGCAATTCATAAAACTTCACAGGCAATAAAACTATACAAGAAGAAATATTGTTTACAAACCGGAATTTTAGCTGGAATAATGCAGTTCTTATAAGTATTATCACGACAGATGTTTGTGACATCTTTAAGCACTGCTCTCCTCTTATTTTGAGCACCACCAGTAACAGTGGCATTGTTTTTACTCTCATCTTGCACGGATCTTTTAGAGCTTTTATGCAAAACACGACCTGGGCCCTGCTCTTTTGATGGTTCCGAACTTGATGGCTGGCTAGCAGCAGCTCGAGCCCGTGTTACACGAAAAGTGGGCTCTCTAATTGTAACCCCTTTAGTCATTTGTATTTTAAGAAAACCAGAATAAGGTTTCTGTTCAAATTAATTCCACTCTTATCTGCAACAACATGGAAAGCCATCAAACAAGAGACTGATAACAATATGCTAATGATGCAGGAATTATGAGATATCAGTTACACTGGATGTTCCCAAATATAAATTTGAATTACTTTCAAATCAGTTGTTTCAATTTACAGTTTTTAATCTACTAAATGCACAATGATTCTCAACCATTTGGACCCAGGGGTCTGAAAATTTAATCAGTGTTCACTTTTTCACTTAGTTCAAATTTTGTACTGATTGTGCTTCTATCCCCAAAACTTTTCAAAACTCAGACAACAAATCAAAAACCCTAATAGGCATTTGGGCAAAAAGAACAGATCTAGCACTAACACAACACCATGCTTTCAAATAGTTAATTTCAAAGCTACATTACTAGGTCCCATAAGTATTCTTTCATTCAGTTCAACTGCATTTTAGAAATCTTGAACCACAACAAAACCTAAACTTCCTTTTCAATCAACTCCCAATTCACCAACAGCAAAATCTACAAAAAACGAAAGCAAAGAAGCAAACTCAACAATTTCTTTTCGATTCTTGCATTAAAAGTCAAGATTTCACAATGTAGGCATGACTAGACGTTCACGACTACAAATCAAGAAAATGTGGGTGAAATTTGTCTCATTACCGTCAAACCGACGTTCTTTATCACAAAATTATTAAAAACGCCTAAACCCTAATCGATCTGAAACAAAGAACCACAAAATCGGAGATGAAAACAGAAAACACAATGCCAACGAATGAAATTACGATCTAGATTAGAGAGAATCACTAACAGAGATGAAATTAGATGGTGAATCATAGGTGATGAATCAGCTCAAAAGATTGATAGATCGAATGTGAGAATTATAGAAAGGGGGACAGCTGGATAATAATAATAATATGAGTAAAAAGGATATTGCAATAGAGAGCGGGATGAACGTAGAGTTTAAACTACAAAATTTTGAGAGAGAGAAATAAAGTCGTTTATTTATTATTATTTTAAAATGTCTTTAATGATAAACAAATACTGGTACGGTAATTAAATACTGGGATTTTGGATTTTACTAAGATACCCTTTGACTGGTTTGACTGAATTTTTTTTTACTCAAAAGTGAAAACCCTTGGTAGCCTCTCAAATTTTTATATTTCTTTTTAATTAATGAAAGTATCATTACTTAGGTTGCGAGTGTAGTCTTAGCCATCTTAACTCATGTCCGTGTTACTTTATTTTTTATTTATTCTCTTTCATTTCATCTCATCAAAAATATTTCAAAATGTTAAACTCCAGAACAATAATGTCTGTTAATCTCACTCTTTAAATGTCATGTATACCTTAACATCCAAGGGCATTATAGTATACCCCAAGACACCATATTATATATAACTCATATGATTTTATAAAACAGTTGAAACAACATATGGGTGTATAAATTTATCTTAGTGATATATAAAATATAGTCATACATAATAACCTACAAAGATTCACGTGTCATGATCCTATTGAACTCACATTTTTAAATGCATTGTTGTGTAATTTTAAAAAGTACATTTTAGAAAAAACTTCAATAAATTCAAGAAGAATATAACTTGTTATTTAAAAGATCTCATGCGTAGGTGGCATGGACGTGTCGATATCGAATTATGAGTACAGTTTTTTTTATCTTTTAAATATTTTGATTCAAAAGTTTTGCTTTCAAATTTATAAACTAATGCTCAGGTACAACCCATTAATGTACAAAACATTTGGTAAATAATATTATATATAATTTTTAAATTTAAATTACATTTAATAAATATTTATAAATATAAAAGATGTCAAATATAATGACTCAACTTAATAAGTATAGACGAAATTTTAGTGATGACATGTGTCAAGAAGTTTAATAATTTATTCGTATAGATCTTGTAGGTAGATTCATTAAGTAATGTATAATTTTCTTTGTTTTACGAAGATTTGTTTCTATTATACGCTAAAACTAAAATTCTTTACAGGTCATTTCCGAAACATTTATGTAATAAGTGTCTTATAATATAGAGTCATAGATAAATATATATTTAGTCATAATATTAAACCTTGATTATTAAGCTAACGAGAGAATATAATAATGGGTACTGTAACTATATGCTATTTAAGTAGTTTGGTTATGAGGTGATCATCACGTGTTTATAGTATTACGATTGTAATATGTAGAGAGAGGTGTTTACCCTTGATACCAAGCCATAAATCATCATACTCTATTCAAAGTTCATAATTTGTTACATATCATCTTCATATCTTCATTGTTACTTAGAAGGTTAGTTTTGTGTTTGCACTCTTGGGTCATGTGTATTGATATTCTTTTACAAATTCAACCTTTCTTGTGAAATTTCGGGGTAGTTATGCACTTATGCTATTTAATTGATTTAATTTAATATCTACTTTATAAATGTCTAAATATGAAGAATAAATGAATTTAAATTTAACGAATCATTTGACCAGAAGTTAGCTTACCGATTTTTGAACTAATGTGTACGGAGGACCGGAGCAAACGGTTGTGGACTTGTGGGTTGGTCCAGTTTATCGATTTGGGATAGCATTCGGGTTTGGGTCGGACCAAGTTTTATATGGGCTACGAGTTTCTTTCTGTTGGGCTACTAGTTTCTTTCTGTTGGGCTGCTATATGAATAAGTGGTTTCTTCACAAGGCATAATTTGTCTTGACCTTGAGTAGCAAACAATGATAAGATGCCACTTTTAGTCTTCTATCACCATCAACATTACCCCACCAGCAAAATCTGCTTGACTTTTACTTTTTATAAATGGTTTTAATATAAAGAAATTTCGTATTATAAATCAACGCCCTTTATGCGTTTCATATAACATCATACGCAACTTATTGGGTTGAAAATATTGAAAAAGAGGAAAATTCAAGAGGTCTGTGAGATGGTCATATGCCTTATATAACCCTATATGACATATATAGGATTATACGACACACATAGTAAATTTCGACATTAAATACGATGAAAATTTTAACGGACTGTTAGAGAGGTTATAAGCCATGTATAGAACTATAAGAGCCCTATACGATTTGGTATAGGACTATACAACAAGCACAAAAAATTGAGTTGTTAGATTTATAATTTGGATATTTCTAAATATTCATGCCCTTCATACTTTGTCATTACCAATTTACCATGCTCCATCCCACAGTCAATTTCATGTCTGCCCAAATGTAATCATATGACAAAAAGAATTAAAATAGTCAAAAGAAAATATATTATCAATATCTATAGTCTATAAATTATAATAAAATAAGTTTTTTAAAATCAAATGTCAATCTTTTAACCTACCTCTTTGTTATTTGTTATCTTTTTTGACATCATCATTTGATTTTTGCTCTAAAAAGTTATTATAATTGTTACACCCCGACCGACGGCGGAATCATCGGGGCGGACGAATTTGAGACGATTGTTCGTAGCACATGAAACTAATTAAGTTGAAATAATATTAAATGTCATTATTCATTAAACATTACAAGACAAATAAGTAAGATACAACTAGTAACATAAGACTTTCAATTAATCTAAGTCCAAATCCTATATGAGCACAAAAAGATCTTCAAGTATCAAACCTGAAACATGTTAAAAATAAAGGGGTCAACTATAAAGTTGGTGAGTTCTCATGGTTTAAACACAGGTATACGTATATATATATATATATGTAAAAAAAATGTTACAAGTAGTAATTCATGTCCATGGTTACGAGTTAACAAACTTATAGAACACATACAGTTACAACCAAACCTCGACTTGATTACAAGTATATAAGATTGGCTAAGTGTACTTGGTTCCTATGATGAACAACATACGTCATCAGGAGTCGGCAATACATCGACTTTAACACCAAATAAGCTTGTCAGGGCCAAAGATCTAAGACGTCACGCAGGCTAACAATAGTTAATGATTGTAAACAAAATATGTATCTCATATAAGACTTACAATAACACAAATAACCATGACAAAAAGATAAAGATGAATTGCATGTGCATTTACAAGTATCAAGATGTTTACAAGTGTAAGTTGAAAAAGTTAACATGTTTCACCTAAAAAAATGTGAAATAAAATAAAAAGGGACATGGAGAACTCATATGAAATAAATAAGATGATAGTAAGAATTAACGATGCTCCAACGATTCATTTTTACAAGATACCTAACGTATATATATTCCAAGGTTAAGTTTAAAGGTAAGATTAACAAATAAACGTGAACTAGGGCTTCAATTAGAAATTTAGGGGTTTAAATAGTTAAATGAAATAATAAATCGTTTATGTTTTGGTTTAATAAAGATGGTATAAATCAATTAAGACCAAGAATATATTAAAGATGATTCAATAATTTAATTTATTAATTAAATATAATGTGTGAAAATAAATGATTAATTTAATAATTAATTATTTAAAACTTGATAAAGGTGATTAATTGCATACTTATTAAATGACTTTAAAATTATTTAAACTCATTTTATAGAGTTTTAAACTTTTTAAATGATTTATTATAAAAGTCCTATAATATCAAGACTCTAAAATAAAAGTAAAGTATAATATTTAATATCAAGCTTTTATATGATTTATATGATTTATTATCAAGACTTTAAAATAAAGTATAGTAGAAAGTTATATTGTTTTATAACTTTCAATAACTTAAATAAAATTTTAAGGAATAACATTATTGACTAATTATATATAACATGTTTAAAGGTATAAATGAATAGTTAATTATTTGAATAACTATTAAAATAACTATTTGAATAATTATTTATTTAACATGTAGATTTATAATGTTTTAAAATAATCTACGTTTGAACTATAATAGGTTTATAACATTTAAATTACATTAAATAACTAATAATGTTTTTATAATCCTTGTTATCCTTAAATAATAATTAAGTTTAAAATTATAAATTTTTAACACCTTTAAGATTAATTTAATAATTTCTAAAATATTTTTGGTAACAACATAATTTTTAATTTGATTTAGTAACATATTAGTATAAATTATGGAGTTTAAAAATATAAAATGGCTTAAAAAATGCCAGAGGCTGGGTTCGAACCCAAGACCTCCGGTTTAGGGTGTTAGAGTGGGAACCAGTTGGGCCTAAGCCCAAATTTGTTTAGAAATTGTTCCAAAACATTTTAACTTTTAATTGCTCAAATCCCTTAAATGAACATGAACCCTATAATCGAATTGCATCCAATTAAACATGAATTCGACATTGTTAACAAAATTAATCAGAGGGATTTTCTTTCCAATATGAAATCGAGTATGGGGATGTGTCGAATTACCTCATATAAACTCGAATCAATGGCGAACCATAGAAAGAGTCTTGCGACCGATAGAGAAATCGATTCACTAGGGTAACAAAGATTATAATCAAATTCGTTTATTGCGAGGATTCTGGTGATGACTATGATTTGAAGCCCTCAATTAATTGTAATCAAAGATGCTCGGAGTTGGTCGTTTGAATAAGTTGCCGATCGAAGATGATGATGATGATCGATTGGGTGTTTGTGTGTTTTGTATATGAAATAGATGTTACAGAGAGATTTAATAAGTTAACTGGAACATTTGCCCTTCCTCAAAAGGTTTAATTCAACCAGTTTCGTTTCGAACGAGTTATGGACTTGAATTGGAGTTTTCGGTTTTAATTTTCTTGCGTTAATGGTCGAATAAACACAATTAAACATGGCGACAGTTCGAGTCGAGGTCGCGAAACGATCAGAATGGTTTAATTGCATTTATTTCGCCGTTTTGATGAGTTTTGGCGGTCGCCGGAGAATGGCCGGCTCGGCGCCGGAAATACGGGAGTGAAGAGGGAATTGGGTTTGGTTTTTGGATATTTACACAACTGGTCCCTCATGTTTACCATGTTTATTATTTGATGTAAAAGCTTTTAAATTAAGTTTTAAGAATTACACATTCAACCCTAGACTTTATAAAACTCATTTGAATAATAAACCAAATTAATTATTTGTTAAATTAATAACATTTATAAATATTGTAAGCGTTATTATTTGATTATTTATTTTCAATAATTTGAATTTATAATAAATTCTAAATTTAAATTTATTTTAAAACTTAATAAATTTTAGTAAGACTTTTCCATTTAGTTATTTATTTATAAAATAATTAATAATATTTTATAACTTTACAAAAAGAAATATTTATTTTTCCATAAATTACTATAAGTTGTTTTAAATAATAAAAGAAAAATAACTCACAATGAAAGTTGTATTTAATCCAATAAAACTATTAAAATACTTTAATAATGAAAATTCAAATTGAGTTTGAGTTTTGGGTTATTAACTCAAAAATTGCGGATGTTACAATAGTAATATAAACATTAAAACTAATTTTTCTCTCTTATTAAAAATCAATTTTATTAATTGTAATATTTGTCTCTCTCATCTTGATTTTTTAAAATCAATGTATCTTTTTAAATTAAGATTTTATTAAGAAAATAAAAAATCACATTTTTAATTAAAATAGAACTAATAACAAAATATTTTATATAATATGAAATTTTCAAAAACACTAAACCTTTTTGAAACAAAATATTTTAATATGTTTTTTTTTTAGAAAACTATAAAAATGTAATCTTTTTAAAACATTCTTATTAAAACAACTTGAATAATTACAAATCAGAGTTTTCAATAAACA